>JACXGJ010003462.1:0-53534 GCA_016801105.1 Esox niger
GTGTGTGTGTGTGTGTGTGTGTGTGTGTGTGTGTGTGTGTGTGTGTGTGTGTGTGTTGAGGTGGACATCGTGGGTGTGGATGCAGATATCCAGAGGGAGTACAGTCGCCAGAGGGAACACCTTGAGAAGAATGTGGCGTCTCTGAAGAGGAAGCTGGCCAAAGACACCGAGGTCCACCGCACAGAGAAGGTCAAGATCATGAAGGTGGGTGAAAGAGTCTGCGTTTGAAAAGCCTTTCTGCCAACCTGACGAATGACCCGAAAACCGGGGTTGTGTGTAATATGGCACGTTAAAGCCAACAGTCTCTTTGTCAGGCTTTCAGCATGTGCATTTTCCCTTTCCAATGCGTGATTATGTTTCTTGCCTCAACGGACCCACTCCTCAGCAGGTTTGGGAGAGTGTAAAGATCTTGCCAAGCCAATTTGATTCTTGTCACATTCCCAAAGAGAGTTTTCAACCAGACAATGAAGAAATCCCACATTCAGATTGACAACAGCAAATGTAGTCTCACTCTCAATTTTCACTTCACTTTCCACAAATAAAATTCCACCAACGTTTTTTGGTGAATCCAATTTTTTGTTCGGCACTGACATTCATTGGACTTTTCCAGGAGAACGTGTCTCTGATAAAGGAGATCAATGAGCTGAGGCAGGAGTTGCGCCTGGTGAGAGCTCAGGTCCATGACTACGAGAGCCAAGCAGGCGTCAACAAGAGGAAACAGAGCTCCTCAGACCCTAAAGGTGACCGGACACAGAAATATGAATGAATAGAACAAACCTGGCCTCTGTCCCCATTCGATTCAGTGATGTCATAATGGCATTCGCGCTTTTTCTATGCTTCCCTCACAAAAGTATCTTATAAAAAAGGGAACACAGTTCAAGCGGACTAGATTGATGTGTTTGTACTTACCTCTGTCTTACTCTCGTGTTGACAACCTTTGCCCTTTGTCACCCTTATGTTGCCGTAGTGATGAGTTCTGTGAGGACGCAGGGGGCGGGCCTGGTTGCCAGGCTGAACTTTGAGGAGGAGGCGGAGCGTATCATAGAGCTGCAGCGGCTGGAGATCCGGAGACTGAGGCTGGAGATCCAGAGCCAGGGCCAAAACCCCTCCTTGCAGACGTCCTCCACCACCAGGCTGCCCACACTCACCGCCTGACGCTGAGAAGGGACTGGGGGCTGGGGGGAGAGACCCCAGGAGGAGTAGAGAAGGGACTGGGGGCTGGAGTAGAGAAGGGACTGGGGGCTGGGGGGAGACCAGGGTTAAAACACCACTGGTGTTCTTAGAAACAGTCGAGCGGAGTTTGACTGAGCTTGCCTGGCAAAATGGAGCAACAAACTAACACACCCATGTGCCAATGTTGCACTGCAGACAGGACCAGTCAAACTCTGAGACAACGGATTCCTACTGAAATCCATGTGTAATTGGGACTCTGTGTGGAGTGGCTGAGAGTGTTGTTGCGCCCCTCTGGGGCTTTGGATGGGCCGTGTACCAAGGCCTCCATGAAGGGGAAAGCGCTGGCCACGTAGGCCGGTTCCAGATCTGTGCTGATTTCCACTGTAACCACAGGAGTAGGAACCAGGCTAGAAGTCACCTGATTGGACAGTGACAAGATGTTTGTGTAATGAGTTGTGTTATGCTGTAAATAAATAGTCAAATATGTTCCTAAAATACGTGTTTTGTTTTGTACTGGGGGTAAAATTGACCCCAGATCTCATCCTAGAATTACAGAGCATCTTCAGAATGAGATGCGAGGGGCCGTTCAAGGCCAGATGATGAACAACCGACCTGTGACGCCCCCAGTATTCAGTCTGTTCTGGACCCGGGTCTAACCCGGCAGTAAATAAGCAGGCAAAATGTGAAACTGGTGAAACCCTTCTGCAAGTGACACCATATTCGTAATGACAGAGGGCATTATCTGGACACACACACACACACACACACGGCAGGCTTCTCTCCAGTCACTGGCTCCCCTGGTTGCCCCATTGTCTGCCTTTCCGTCCCACGGCTAAGCACTGGTTGATGTCATCATTACCGCCCACCCGACATAAGAGTGTGTGTGCGTTAATGGGTGGGTGTGTTAATGGGTGAGTGTGTGGGTGTGTGTCCGTGTCCATACCGCCAGCGAGCCTGCGATGACGGCTGTGTCAGAACCCAGTCACATTAGTGGGCGGCGTGTTGCTGTCACCGAGCCCAGCTGTGAGTCAGAGGAACATTTACGAGTCATCCGTCTGCCCGGCCTCCATTATCCGTCGTTATCAACACCACTCAGGAGCGCTCGTCCTGCAGTCGCCGTCCTTCACCGTGTCGTAAATTACAGTGCCACGGTGTGTCTGAGAGAAAGGAGAACACAGAGAGGAAGAGACGGTACACTGAGGAAGAAGAGCCTGTTGTCATCGATCTCTCAGGTCAACCACAGGGATCTCCCTGACGACCGGAAACCTCCATCTCTAAACAAACAAGCGGTAAAACCCCAGGGAGGTTTCTCCACTCTTAACAACCACCTGAGGAACGATGAAGAGCACGACCATCTCAGCCAGCTCCAGGGGTGTGGTGAAGGGTGTTGGTCCATGACCAGTGGTCGCCGTCACTGACAGATGGGATGATTTAAGAGGCCTGAGAAGCGGGGCCGTAACATTTTTCACCGGTAAGTCTTCTGGGTAAGACAGCGTTGCCAGTAGGACGCCAGCACCTCTACAATTAGACGGAACCTCGAGAGAAACCTGGAGAACTCTGAGCACTGCGGATGTAAACCTTGGATGTTGATGAGGCGACTGAATTGAAAGATGGCGAAAGTAATATTGATAGTGAGGTTTGCATGACTCATTAGCAAACGCTCTGATCCAGACTAACATGCATAGAGATGAATGTCATTACTACTCACTTGTACCTTGTTTGAATCAACCTACTGAGCCATCTAGTACTAAAACAATTGCGGTAACAATAACAATAGTAGGCGCAGAATTAGTATGGCTCACAAAATTCCTCAAAGCAAACTATATGACACAGCATTGAATGGTCTGACCCTAACTGGACCGCAGAATTCATGAGAACACATTGTTTTTATCCGTGTTTCTTAGTTCAGGTGTCTACCTGGTTCCGAGCTGGCTGGATTGACCCCACGCGTAGCTCCCCTGGCAGCCATGGCTGAGATGGAGGAGTTGTCCCCCATGCCGTCGCGGCGGCCCCCCCGGCGGCCCCCCCGTGTCCTGGGCCTGGACCCTGTTTCGCCACATCACCGCGTCTTGGAGGACCAGGTGGAGCTGTGGTGGTTCCACAAGCCGCGGCACTCCCTGTTCTGCTACAGCCTGTCGGTGTGCCTCGTCCTGGGCCTGGGGACTGCCGGCGTCGGCCTCCTCTCCACCACCACCAGCCTGTCCAGCGAGTGGCGGTTGGGCGTGGGCACCATGCTCTGCCTACTGGCCCTGGCGGTGCTGCTCAAGCAGCTCCTCAGCTCCGCCGTTCAGGACATGAACTGTGTTCACAGCCGGCGATGCGTGGAGCTGATGAAGAGCGGAGGTCGGGCGGACCCGGTGATCATCCTCGCCACCGGGATGGCGTTGGGACTCTGCGGAGGGGTACTGCTCTATGTGTCGCTGGCCAACGGGCACCACGGGCCAGGACAGCGCCAGAGGGACATGTTCCTGGCTGGGTTGGCGCTCCTGGGGGCCGGGAGCGCCACGGGGCTAGCAGTAGCCGGGTACTCACTGGCCATGCGCCTCCAGGAGAGGAGGGAGCGAAGGATGCGGCAGAGGAGGCGCGTGGTAGGACGGGGGTTACGGAACAGGGCGGTTATGGTGTTTACCGTCCCAGCGGTGCCAATGACCTACTCCTCCAGTAGACTCAGCCTGATCTGACAGCAGACGCTCTGGGGCTTGTTCATTCGGCACCTGACGGACGACGACAGACTGGAACGGGGACTTGTCCAATAAGAAGTTGCCAGTTGGAAAACAACATAAGGGATTTCTGCAACATGGGAAAGAATGAAACAAAACCATTGTTTTTTTAATATTATCTGTAATCCTAAATCATATTTGGGTTAAGAGTGATTGAGCCACTCTGTGCACATCCAATTGATGCTAGAGAAGAGATGAGACCCAGCTTGCGTGCCACGTGTCTTACAATGAAAGTACTGAAACTGTGACTGGGTGTCATCACTCTCTGGCATGTAACGGAGCAGCGGGCTTGTTGATGCCACTTCTCCGGCGTCATCTCTTTAGCTAATGCCCATAGCAAACCGTGCCCACTGTGCCACCCAGCCCCAGGACGGCCAGGACCCCAAGAGAGACAGACCATTGTTTCTATCAGAGGCCGTGCTAGCTCTGCCGTATTAGCTCAGACCCCAGTGTGTGTGTGTGACGACGTTAGGCGCCGACGTCGTCATACACTAGCAACTCACAGGGATAGGCTGGAGTTACAACTCAAAACACCGTTGACTTTGTTGATTAACAGTCACGTGGAATTACAAGGCAATATACGGTTATGACGTACAAGCCAGTCGTAGCAGGACTTGTTCTGAGTTTACCTTATGTGGATACGTAATTTTGGTTTTACAGTATAATAAATTAGTTAATATTCTTTTTATGATTGAAGTTAAATGTTGAGTGAAAGTGAGAAAGTGAGGAACAGGTTTATGAAAATAAGAATGTCCACAAGACTTCGTAGCTAGTAACAATAATGACGAAAAACTAAGAACACTATTAAGAGTTGGTTGTTTTTTCTACCATGGCAATATTTTACTCACTTTTTTATCAAAATAATATTCATCAAATCCAAATGGTTAAAACAGGCATTGTTTCTTTATCAAATATTTAAAAAACAACATCAAATGTTGCATGAATCGATTGAAATTTAAACGTATACATTATATAGAAAGGGACAAAATAATATATAGCCTATCTGTATCATGAAAAAATATCATTTGTTTTTACAAAAAACATTGTAATCTTGCCTTCGGAAAATAAGAATCAGTAACATCTGCAACATAAACATGTTTTATGGTTTGTCGCTGTCCGCCAAGGATCTGGTCTCCTGGTTAATTTTTAAAAGTATGATTATACATTCTGCAAAGAATCAAATGTGATGACATTCTCTCTCATAATAAATATATTTTTTAATCTGCCTTAAAATGATTTGTAAAAATTACACATATAGTGTTTATGAACAACTTCATGAATGTTCCCATATCATAATCGATTTTTCCAAACGGCTTGGGGACTTGAATTCAAATAGGGATATTTCCTTTCAAATACTCTGCCTTTTTTATTGTACTTTACTGCTTGAACTACTCGTCAGGTTACATTTTGTTTTTGGATTGTTGGTTTAATTGTACCACACAAGGCCAAAAAGAAAAACTAAAGTATTTGAATGCATACAAATATAATTGCATCCGGTCTTGACAGCGTTTCAGTTTGGGAGGTCAATCTACCACCGCTGGCAAACGGCCAACTGTAAACAATAATTTTCGACGGGTCTTCACATCAATTAATGCTGAAATCGAGAACGTCGTCACTGTCCTCCACCACCTCCCCCTCCACGCTCTCGTCGTCGCGGCTCTCCGCCCTCGCCCTCTCGCTAGCCTGGATGTAGTTGTCCTCAATGAAGCCGTCGTCGTCGTCAGTATCCTCCACTCGGTGGGTCCCATACCTCCTGGCCCCCGCCCCCCGCCCGGCGAAGTTGACTTCGTCCCGACTGAACTGGCTGGCTGTGTCCCCCTCGGGGAGTAGCGAGTGACGGTAGCGATCCAGGTAGCGCTGGAAGAGGCGGGACTTGACTGCCATCACAACGAACACGGAGACAGCGAGGGCGGCGGCCAGTCCTGCGGCCATTCCGACCCACGTCTTGGTGCTACCATCCTCGTCTGTGTGGGAACCAGCGCCAGTTAAGTTGTGTCCTGTAGGATGGACAGGATAATTTAGTACATTTTGTCCAGAGACTATAACCAGACTAAGCTCAACCCGTTTATGGATCAGTAGTTTTTACTGTGTGAAGGCATTTAAGCCAACACTCTGAGGTAAATGTTCACCTGTTGTGAGAGTGACAAATAAAATGCACCTATCGATTTTACTGACACTGAATGATCCAAAATGAACACAACCTACTCATTGATACGGTAGGCTCGACCAGCAGTTTTCTTTGAAATTCTCGACTTTCTCCCAGGACATTTCCAAGAGGATGTGCACCTGTCATCAGTGCCCCCCAGAAAAGAGAGGCCACGATGGCATTGATGTCCAGATGTCTCATAATGGTCCTGCAGAAATGACAAGATTTCAGTGACTCGCTCTACCTGTTGTAATACCTTCTGTGTTATAACTAATCGTTGTGTACTGTCAAATAAAGTCTCTGGACTTAATTGTGCTTACATCCTCGATAGTTTGAGGTATGTGTATCTCTTGCTCGGTGTGTATATTCACGTATTTTCAATTGTCATATGAAACAGAATCAAAAATCTAATGTAGACACAAGGCTGAAACAGTCAGTGGTGGTCTGATGTATTTAATTGAAGTAAATAAGCTGGCCATTTTCTGTCGAAACTAGAAAGGTTCATTGCAGGAGAAACCAGTTGTGGATTCATATTTTAGTGGATTGAAACAGAGCAGTTTACAGGCACAGTCAAGGTTTTGGGCATTGCTCCAGAGGACTAAAATACTTGATACTTATTTCTGCTGACTTCAGAATACCGAACCAGTGACCTTTCATTTTTTGTTCCCTTGCACTTGAACACTAGGCTCTCTGTTAAAACTTGATAACCATTAGGATCTATTTTGGACTTAATGCCATTTACTGGATTTTGTGTCAGAGTTACCTACGGACGGGTTTATTTAAACACGCCATAGGAAAATGTATACAGTGTCTTTATTTACAATATGAATCCAGTACACACCCCTCACATTTCAAAAAGAAAAGCAGACCTGTGGGGTCGTGGTTGTCCTGATAGAAAATATACCAAGGGTGTTAAAGCAACTTAGTGAAAATAAAATTTTGTATCCAGCTTTGACTGAATTGAATTTTTAAAAAAAAATGTTTACTATTCATTGTGCATTACTGTCCAATCCATTATCAATATTCATTGTAATGCTTGCACTGGAGTTCTTGATGAAACAAAATGAAAGTTATAATATAATTCTCAAAATGATGACCAAACAACCACTGACATGACGGCACAGAACCAGCCACGATCAGCCGATGTTGATGGAAAAAATTACAGGACAACCAAAATACTGAGGAGATTATCTATGGATTGCAACAACAACAAAAAAACAAGATAACCAAAACACGTCCACAACAAATTCTAAATATGACAGAAGGAACATCAAATATACAGTGAAGTCACATCAAACGTTTTCTAGTTCAAAAACACAGTGATCACATGATCGACACACGCCACACACATGACATTACTCAGCAAGAAACAGCAATTCCCCTTTCCCATGGGATCTGAGGAATGACTTGTACATACCTGAAAGACAATGCCACTGACAGAAGAAAATATCCAAGTGGATTACAAATAGAGACTTGTCATCTGGATATTTGACAGGAGTTTTTGGCCGCTTGCTTGGCTTTTAAATTGTCTTAAATTGAGTAAGGAGTGCTGTTGTGCTAAAGGTCAAAGGAAGTGCTATAGCCTCCCTCATCTGTAGTCTTAAGATATAGTTAATAGATAACTATAACTGGGTTTGGCTTCTCATTCTTTTCTTCATTCCTTTCTCAGAAATTATTTTTGGAGTAGATGAAATTATTACTCGAAGTGAATTGCAGCATTTCTCTTGAAACATAATTACCGGCTGAAATGCACTATGTTTTTTAATTAGTTTTTCCTCACACATTTTTGTGATTTGTGGTTATGGCGCTGCTTCATAGCAGCAACTCCGGGACTGTTGACATTAAGGTAAACGTCCCCGAAGGACATCCAATGCCGTTCTGGTTCTTATCACGCAGTTGGCTCATCCAGGAAGTCTTAAGCAGAAGGAATACACTCTATTGTCATCTTCATTGACTGTGCTCACCGGCATAATGAGACATGTTGGAAAACAGTGACTCAACTGCTGCCCACTTCAAAGGCCCCTACAAAAACACACAGTACATACATCTAATGACTTCAACAGAATAAAGTAACAAAATCAAAAAATGGCTAGCTTACGCTAATAAAATAACTGAACATATTTCATGAGTCTTAAAATCAACAATAAAGACTAGGATTTACTAGGAATGTTTAAGGGAGAAGAAAAGAAAACGTTCAGTAGGTGTGTTTGTGTTGTTTTGCTTGTATAAGAATTTAGGTCTAACTCTGAACAAGTACCTGGGCAGCGATCTGATCTATAGCCTCCATCCACAGACAGGGAGCGTTAGACTTTTCATTAGACAGCTCTGAAAACAAGTGGATTACTCACCAAAACAAGTTTCAACGAGCAGTGCATGTAGAAATATCTAATGGGAAACTGAAAGCATCCTGTGTTAAGAGGTTCTCTGCCTCTCAGCAGATTCTGTCTCAGTAAAGAGGTGGTCATGGCAAAGTAGTGCTTGTCTTTTCTCTGTCAGTCACTATACTCTGAATCAAAACAGTACAAAGGGCATGCAGGTTTATCAGTTCCCAATGTGCTAAGGGCTTCTTACATGTCTTCAGATTTTATGTGTGTGGGGCAATGACACGGAAAATTGAAAATCACACAATCTGGGAAGTCCTCGAGAGGTTTTACATGCAGCAGCCCTAATGCTTCAAGGCAATGCCTGAGAAAATTACTGTCTCCAGAAAAATAAAGCTGTCAGACAGGTGCATAATTTATAAAAATGTGTCCGTTTAACTGTCCGCCCATCTGACCTGTGATGTGGCAGACTTGAGCATGCTAATAAGTGCTTAGCGTACTTCAGCACACCTAGCATCTAGCAGGACTGTCTTATTTCTTTGCCCGTGTTCACATTTGTGCGCGTGCAGCCACGTGCCAAGGGTCTCTGTGAGCCTCTCAAAATGTTGGCGGTTGTAGCGCAAGACATCAGACAACCGCAAGTTAGGGTTGTTGGCGGAAAGCTCAGAAAATCTTGATCGGTATATACAGTGAGGTGAATGCCATATTTTATATACTACCATTTCTTAGATCCCGTACAATGCCGTGTACTATTCCCTTCACAGAACAGAGCAAACTGTCTCCAACCAGAATAGAAAGAGGAGGCCCCAGGGCATATAAGGGAACATGACGAAGGTTTCACGCCATACGCTGTGGAATGTGCTTGGTTGGAACCAATTTCTTGCTACAACAGGACAGTGATCCAGAACACAATTCCAAACTATGCAAGAACTACTCAGGGAAGCAGTCAGCTGGTATTGTGTCTATAATGGAGTGGCCACCACAGTCACCGGACCTCAACCCTGTTGAGCTGTTACGGAAACAGTTTGGTACGTAAGAAGTGACCATCCAGCCAATCCAACTTGTGGGAGGGGCTTCAGGAAGCGTGGTGTGAAATCTCTTCAGATTACCTCATCAAATTGAGAACAAGAATGCCAAAGGTCTGCAAGACATTCTTTGACTAAAGCAAAGTGTGAGGTGCAAGGGAAGTGAGTGTGTCAAAAAAAGAAGCATAAAGGAAACAAAAGGACGACAGTGAACGATTTTCTTACTCTGTTTCAGTAGCTTTCAAATGCGAAAAACAGATGTCTCATTGACATACCTTGAAAATTCCTCTGACTCAATGAATTAGCAGTCTTTCAGCTAATGAATCCTGTGTTCCCCTTCCAGGGACCATTAATGCATAGATCTGCAGGGCTCATTGATTTTGTGCTTCATTAACTGATCAGGTAGAGACTAAATAATTATTGTTTATCCCTGCAGGCTTCAATGGCCATACAACACGCAGCTCCATTAAAAGTTATTTCGTGTTAAATAAACTTGTTGGTTTAAGTCCTGGGTGCCAATGTGTTGAAAGAAGTGGCCTTCGCGTATTGCTCGATCGATAGAGCATACTGCTGGGCATCTCCCTGGGTAAGGACACCTGCTAAATGACTCAAATGTAATTGCATTGGTGAACAGTTTACAAACGCACTGAAGCAGCTGAAGAGTTTTGTATCACACGATCAATCCACCACAGCTTAAAACTACATTCTCGTCACAGCCTCATAATCCACTTGTCTGTGCCTTCCTGCCTGAATATAAAGAATCCTTACATTCAGCAGAGTTGGTTTCCAATGCTTTGTGTATTACTATACAAATGAATCTGAACCTAGAATTAATCAAAAAACAAATAACACACTGATTAATATTCTAATGGATACATGGGCAAAACTTACAGTCTCAGAGTATATCTTTGGTGCAGTTTTCAATACCCAGATATACGGACCCCGTTGATTGTGAGTCTTCATCATTAGATCATTGACGTCAGGTGACGTTTGAGCGGAGGATCTATGGTGTTCATATGAGGCCTGGATCATTTGAACACATGCAGCAAATATTGATCCAATTTTCTAGGGATGAAAAACTACGGACAAAGAGTTTTGGGAGACAGAGCATCCCTGAGTCAAGGCGTAGGCTGAGATTCGAGGAAACGGTCGGCGGTTGTATTCAATACCTTTTCTTTCTTTGGGGAGCGCCGAGGAATAGTCTTTTGGGGTGCCCGATGGGTCACGTTTTACTGTCTTCTCGGGTGCATCTGATCACATCACGTAAACGTAGTTCTCAACTTAAAGGTTGTTTCTCTGTGAGATTGTGCAGTGATCTGTGAGTTTGTATAGTTACCATGTGCTATTGACGGGTGTGAATACCTCACTGTTTAGTGTCTAATCCACAAATGTTCTTCCCCTTATGTATGGATAAGGAAAGGACAGGCAAAAGACAGAAACATTATATCTAATAAACATTTTGTATGATCAGTCAATTAAAACCAAGACTCATTAATTACCAAGTACCTTTTAAAATGATTCCCCTCCTTTCCAAACCTTTAAAACACCTGATGTACTTGTTATTTTCGGCTCCTGTTTTTGTTTATAGATAGATAAGTAAGGGAAAGAATAGAGGAATGTATCTTCTCTTGCGTGGCGCATCTGAAACGTTAAGCGTGTTCAAGCTACACGTAATTAAATGGCCATCTTGTTAATGTCAGATAGAGAACAAGCAGGTGGTTCTCAAGAAACATGTAGATCACACTCCAATGAAAATGGTACCTTGTTAGTGGCTCTCAAATAAGATCCCTTCAACAAGATGTCATTTATATAACAGACCAACCGACAGCATCAAACTGGAGAATTGTACGCGTTGTCGGTTTCCTGTCACTGTCAAGGGTCACCTGTACCCCCCACCACCACCACCACCACTACAAAGAAAAATAACAAGCTCTTTGGTTATTTTTGGAAACCCTGGGCAGTAACTTAAAAATAATGAAGACATCCGCCAATGAATGACCACACTTATGATAAAATTAGGCTTGGAGAGAGGATGTGCCCTGTCAGGCAACAGGCAAAGGTAAACCTACGTATTAGCATAATTTTACCAATTTTTATCTTTCATAAAAAAGTTTATGAAAGATTAGGTGACTGAAATGAGTAAATTAATGACCAATTTATTTGGTCGGCTGGGAGCAAGTTGATTGCATGTCATCTGACCCAAGGTCTCGATAAACTCCAGGTACGTACAAACCTGAACGCTACACAAGTGGCATTGCTAACATACTCCACAGTTTTCTTCCTGACACCCGCTGGAAAGACTGGGAAAATGTCTCAGTCCCCTTTCTCACCCTGTTTTTCTCTTGAATGTCTTTCTTTCTTCAGTTAATTTAACATGTGCTTGTTCTTTCTGACACATAACATCGACACTCTTCATTTACTGTAGCCAACATCTTGACCCACTGAGCACTCGCCTAGAGGATGTCCCTGGATGTTCTGAAGTAGTGTTACTCTAGTCAGTCTGGTCTTGACTTCACAGACATCCATCTTAATCAATTTGGGACAGGTCTCATGCCCCCACACACAAATGTTTGTTTTTCTACTCTGGCGGGGACCAAAAAAAATATTTCCTATTTCCCCATGCCCTAACTCCTACCCGAATCTAATTCTAACTGTAACCCTAATCTAATCCTAAAATTTACCCTAATCTAAAAGAGAAAATTCACAGCTAGACACATTTTTTTTCTGTTCCTCTAAATAACTATATGCGATTTGAGTTGGAACACAGTTAATTAGGGACCACGGCAGTTCTAGTTCCTACTGGGAGAGTTCAGCCAATGACGTCATTGTTTCACTGAGCCGGCTGTCTGATCTAAAAAGTGAGTCATGCTTAGTAGCTCTCTGTGTTTCGCTGATTGCTGGATCACACTAGAAATAGTTAGTCTTGTTCAATAGCTCCATTATACTCAACAATGTTCCTGATGGCCACAGCATAGACAGGTTGGCTATTTCTCTGGCTTTGTGAAGACTACAGCCTGATTTCCTCGTCAAACGATTTTCCCGCTCTCGAAGACGGGTTTTTCATCAGTGTGCGTGTGCCGTGCTAGTTCTTACTGGTTCTCTGGATCTCGCTAACTATCTAGTCTTTTTGAGATTGTGATACAATGAATCCTGATGATTTAAAATCGCTTTGCAATCATTATGAAATTGCTGAGAATTCTGGACACTGTTGTTTGCTCACAACCAGGAAATGTAAATTTCCCGTATATCTAGATTTTTTTTTAATGGCAAATAAGATACGCTATTTTATGCCTAACCTTAACATAATCTTAATGTGTAACTCAACTTAACATCGAAAGCCTAAACCTGACCCCAACACTGACAAAAACCCCAGTTGTATGTTTACCCATAACGTAACAGTTTACAGTTTAATCACTCAGCAGACACTCTAATTCAGAGCGATTTACAATGAATGCCTAGGTGGAGCTAGTTGGAGGACCCAACTCTCTAGTAGTAAGTACTCTACTCAATTAGGTATTGGTAAAAGTCAGTGCTGAATGGACTTGAATACCCGCCATCCCTAATGCTAACCAACAAAATCCACTGTTAATTCCGCCGCTCTCTTTTGCTTGTTCCTAGCGGGTCCTTTGCCAGGGAGGCAGTCTCTCATTACCTCTCTCGTTACCTCACCAGAACGTAGTGGACATTTTACAACTTGGCCAATCGCCCAGACGATCGATAGAACTGTAGGGGTTTAACACTACTGGCTAGTCACTATATAGTCATTTGGGCCCTTTCAAAAATCAAATACTATGTGGATGCTGGGTGTGTAAAATCAGCCATAATTTACATAATGCCTTGTATCAGGCCTACTTTGGACTTTTTTATTACTCGGTACTTGGCACTTTTCAATGTGTACTTTTACATTGTCCTTCTTAAAGGTTTGAAAACACAAATGACTAACTATTGTTTAAATGACCTGGAACCCGTAGCATGCTAATGACTCAGTGAACATTGTTGCCATTTTTAATTATAGTCAGGTTTGTACATGGACACCAATCAGCTGCATGCACAGTTCTATGTTACGGTACAATCAACAGGTTGGGATAGATCCTCAGGGTGCCTTGTTTCTCCTACACACTCATTTCAGGCTAAGTCAGATATCTGATCTGTCCACTTATACAGGACCCTTTCAAACACTCCTCTTAAGGACCCGCTGTGTTGACAGTGCTGACATTGGCCACAAAGCACTTCTGGAACAATCTGTCTGGGTCAGACGGCTGGTTGTCACAGTCTAGCTTCTTGCTCGGGAAGTGTTTCCTCAATCCGTGAGGACCGCTGGCTGGAGGCGTGCTGGAATGACAGCCGGGTCCCTCACAGGGAATAGGATTCATTCCTGTTATGGGAAATTCAAGTACACACACACACACATAGGAAACAAACTAAGGAGAAACCACTAACCAATCACAAAACTGCACCCACTTGGAAAAAGCAAAAAAGGAAGAACGACAGCCACTTGGAAACAAAGCACAGAACAGGGGGTGAAAGGCAGAGGGGGCACATCTGGAGCGGAAGGCCCAACACCAGACGGGGATAGAGGACATCCCTGTCACATCCCCACAGATCGACAGCCAATGCTTGGCAACGGTACACAGAGGCCTTAGTTGGAGTGAAGCATTTAAGTCAAGCCCACGTCCACCTATGACCAGATGTGTTAGATGGACGAAGGGCCGGTTCTAGGCATAAGCAACACAAGCGGTCGCTTAGGGCCCCTCGTTCGCTAGTGAGGCCCCGCCTGCTAGTGGAGAGGGGCCCCAAATCAAATTTGAGAGCCGGCACTGGTTGAACACATTGAATTAATCATAGGCCTTCATTTTACATCAAAAAATTATATATGACTTGACTGTCCCAATACTTAAGGAGAGCATATTTTTATTCATGCCACAGAGCATGATGGGATGTTAAATACTTAACTATATCATGCATGAAACCTGTACGGAAGCATCTGAATGCATTATGGTCCTCCTCTCATTCATTCAGGTTTCTCTTTTCATCCATCACCCGTCTGTATGACTACATTCATAAGGATTACATGTAAAACAGTGGCAGCTCATCTTTGGTAGTTGATCTAAGTTTCACGTTTAAAAATGTCTAACAAGTTCTTGGTTAGAAACGCATAAAAGCTGCTTTGTAACGCAAAATGTCTAGTGGCTCCTAAACAATTCACTCCGCTGGCTAGAGTATAAGTTCAGTAACACAGTAACTCAGAACGAATGAAGCAATTTGTAACATAACAGAGGTTAATATTTACCACTTGCGGCAGAATATATGTCACCCACCTGGTTCTTGGAGCGGCAGGCCGTTGTCAAGGTTACAGGGTTTGGTTACAATGAAGAGGTAGCAAAGGACAAATACGGTGATCAGAAAGGCCAGGAGTACTGTGGCGGCCACGGACAGACCTATCAGCGCGCCCATACTGTCACAGGGAGAGAGGCGTGGGGAGGCGACAGGGAACGGAAATGAGGGGGAGAAACAGACATGACGAGAGAAGGTTGTCAGGAAAGAGGGACAGGATAAAAAGACATTGGGAGATCAGAAGAGGACAGAGTGAATTCCCAGAGAACGAACAAAGAAGTACACCAAACGTTAGATATTTTGGAAAAGAAGCTGAGAAGGAAAATCGGTAGAAAGGGAGGGAAATGAAGGAGGGACCATGAGGAATTATTCTAATAACCCAAATACTTCTCTTCAGTATCACATGCAATGTTGCCCAAGGTCCTTCGTGTACATATAAGCAGATATACAATCATAGCTTACCTTAATCTGCTCTGCACTTTATCCTCAACTGATTTTAAATTATAGTTTAGGTTTTTAATAAAAACCAAAGTTTCTGTAATATTAAAAGTGAATAATCCATTTTTGAGACATTGGTTTATTTCATCTTTATACCAACAATGTGAGTTATTTGAAGAAAGAGTGCCAGGGTGTCAACACTTTTGACAATGACTGTAAATCATTTTGTGACACATTGTCACCTTTGTCCGTCTACCCGATCCTTACAATACTGCCCTAACACTCCAGAAAAAAAACATCAACGCATTACCTTCATAATGGATTGATTGACTTCATCAATTAGCCTGTATTACTGTCATATGATCGACACTATAGGTTCCACAGAACGCATGGTGAGGTACTGTTTCTACTGTTATAAGGACAAGGAATGATTATTCATCATGATCCGTTACACCTCATGGCACAACACACAAGGGTTTTCTTTCCTCAGACATTCCTACAAGATTGTGCCAAAATAATTGTCTGAAGACAGAGCAATGTGGTAAAATAGCAAGAGGAAGGAGATAAATATTAGACTTCAAATAATTTTACTGCATTTTCTCTTTGGTATCCTCATGAAACACACGCAGTGTGTTTACAACATATTCAGTTGGATTTCTTCTTAAAGCAGTATATTCTTTTCATCATATTATAATGAGCAACAGTCTGGTGGCAGGCTGACGTAACAGTTTCAAGCTGTTAATCTGGGCAGTAACTGTTTTCTTGCTCATATAAACCACATTTTTCATAACTTAATATAAGGTAAATGAAACCTTGTATTATGGCTAGAAGACAGTTGAATCTAGAACATACAGCGGAAGACCCAAACTGCTGCCTGAAACGGCTACCTTTTCGTAACTTTCAGGTAGGAAACGGTACCTGAAAGTCACTTCCTTTAAGGACAGAAATAAATCCAATGAGGTGCTTTCGACGCATTTGGCAATCATATTGCAACGAAGTACACGCTTCGGCCGCATTTTTCAATTAAGAAACAGATATCCCAGTATGTGAAAGAACATAAAGCATGGAGACACCCAGTGGCAGAAAGTCCTATAGAGCTGTGAAAGCAATTTTTGCACACAAAGGTGATAGTTGGTCAGAAGGAAAGTTGTCGAGAACGATATCTGTCTGCAAGCTTTGTTGTTTCTTACAGTTCTATTTTTCTTCAATGTATGTAACTCAAATTGAAATGTAATAATTACTTATTGGAATGTCTAACTAATGTAACAACATAACTTAAATAATACATCTTTTTTAAAGTTACCAAGAAAATAAGGATATCTGTCTGCAGCCTTCAACCCCTTTCAAAGTCCAGGGGTACATTTCAGCCAACATTGTAATGAATCTGTTCATAATCAGTGGAATTTCTGTTTTCATTCCATACTAATAACAAATAATAGACACGAGCTTGAAATACCTCTGACATGAATGCCTTCTTTCACGTTTTGAGAACATTTTGGGGAAAGTTCAAAGTGGGGTTGGCTGAAGTGCAACACGTTTTAAGGGATACAAACAGGATCGCCATTAAACAACTCACAGTCAACATACCTGAGCCACCACATGTATCCATACTTGTAGGGGAAAAAACTGTTAGGGTCATCACAGCAATACTTGATGTCGCTAAATCCGCAGCAGAATGATGCCCGAGCATCGCTTCCCACTTTAGGGCACGAAAATCCATTCACAAAAACGTTCTCTGCGCTGTAGTAACTCGTGCAGTCTGCAGTCATGTTGTTAAAAAATGTTAAGAGGTGAAGAGACGATTTCCCCAGCCGTTTCATGGCAGTTGCGCAAAACGAGCATTTCGGGAGCCACCCCACTCGGTCACACTCTCTGCTACTCACTGTATTTATTGTTACATATTTGTCGAGGATGAACGATGTTTTTGTTAATTTCTCGAATGTTAGTGGATGATTTCAGTGACCTACAATGACAGCATTGATAAAAAAGTGGATTTCAAACCACTAATGATTAATTATCTGGAAATGTACATACTAAATGGGTCTCAGTGACAGCCGTTTTAATCGCCTCCGTTTAGTGCAGGCCATATTTCATTATATCATATCTTTTATAATGCAATGACATAGTATTTAAAATCCACGTTTACAATCCATGTTTTGAACAAAACAAAGGCTGCTTATTTTAACAGGGAAGTTGTTACAAAAGCCGGTTGATATATAAATAACGTATTTTCTTTGTTCTGTTATTGACAAGGTGTTACTTTCCTTTGACCCTGCCACCACAGATATCGAATAGTCGTGAATAAGCACAGTATTAAACAGGCATGCGTAATTAGACCACAAATAGAAATAAGACTAAGAGTTTTATTTATATAACCGCTGGCGCCTTCTCCATGGTGAAACTCTACAGGCGCGGGTTTTTAAACCGTCAGCTAATCATTTTTCATTGTTTAAAAGAAACAGATGTCCTGGCTGGTGATTTGAAATAGATGCATTTCTACTGGCAGTACATCACTTCTGAATAGCCTATGCCTGAGGGTAACCATGTTAGGGTAGGCTGCTATAATACGGACAGAAATATACTGCGCTTTTTACAGTGGTATTTCTTGCTGTATGTGGGCCGTATTTGTTCTAGGCGGAATTGGCCTACTAGTTTTATTGAAAGACAACACTTTCATTGAAATAAAAAAAGTGATTTGTTTCATAACAGTAACATTGCTCTTTTGCTTGAATTAAGTTATCTTCCCAATTTGAGAGCACTAAAAATACAGAATAAAAAACCGGTAAACAATGTGGTATTGTGTGTTGACATGATGGTGCTTCTACTGTTCTATAGATAATCTGATAAATCAAACAGATAATGAGCATGCTTGGCTTCCTCTCAGTACTATTGTACCTGCTTTCTAGTAAAGTGAATAAACAAGAAGGTAAAATATGGCCAGAAAAATTGCTAAATATGTTTCTACAGGCTAATTTGCAGGACCTCTGCATCTCATCCTGGGGCGTTATTTCCGAAGGCTGAAACCAAGCAAGCGGTGCGGACTAGTAGCAGGTTTTACACGCAGAATGGCACGTTGACACTAAATCAAATTTTTGTTGCAACTAATATAAGTAAAATAGACATGATATCATAGACAGATGGTTTCACACAAGATTACATTGATTTATTATACCACACACATCTACATCTGCACACCTATCTATTAAACATATCTTCATAGTGCTTCATGACACATTCGAGCTACCACCAGCTAGCTTAGCCAGTAAGGGGAAACTAGCAAAATGAAGCGCTTGCTAGAGTTGAGCTAAAAATTAAAGATGATAGAATTACAGGGAGTTATGCAGAAGCTCACTAGTTTCCTCAAGAGTAAAATTCCTAAGAAATCTTAACATGAAGGACATTATTCTCCTTGTGATATCGCCACCATGAGATTCGTATGCTTTGTTTTTTATGCAAATTGTATTTCTAGCACGCCTGATGTTTTTTTTTCTAATGTAAAGCACTTTGAAGTAAGCTTAACGTAGTGTGCTAGCTCAGAAGCTAAAAGACTATTAGACAAATTAATCTGGGTAGGTTCCTTCCAGTTGGTTCAGACTGACTGTATTGAGAGATCTACCTGTATTTGTCAAATGATGTGTGGCCATGCGCCAGTGACAGTTAATCTCTTGTAGTCTCCCTTTAGAAAGAAATATGAATAATATAGTAATAATATATCTTGACTATTAAAACATACTTAAGGTCCCCTGAACTAAAAGTTTGTTTATGATTCAAACCACAAATGTCCAGTTCAAATACTGAGATTTTGGGTTTCATTGACAATTTCTATGTGAACTCTAATGTGTGGTGGAGGTCATGTGAACTGCCCGAAGATTCACGTTTCAACCTGACCCGAAACACACAGCCAGGGCCACTAAGGAGTGGCTCCGTGATTTTTTGGATTTTTGTTTTAGATTCCGTCTCTCACAGTTAAAGTCTACCTATGATAAAAATGTCAGACCTCTACATGCTTTGTAAGTAGGAAAACTTGCAAAATCAGCAGTGTATCAAATACTTGTTCTCCCCAATGTATCTCATGGTTCCGATACATGTCCCAGCATCCTTAAGCACACCCCATGATTTGTTAGTGAGTTGTCTATACCTCGCCTCTTCATGGTGTTCCTTTTGGGTTGCCGTTACAGTCTTACACTTTGCATTGTGGGTGAAACAGGGTTTGTAGTGAATCCTCTCCCCATCAGCATACAACTGCTGCACGGATGGACCACCTGATTTCCCAGAGGGGTCACAAAAACAGCGACATTTCTTATCACTTATAGAAATCCTATGCAAGATGAATCATCCAAACTCTCCACTGGGCAGACGTTTTATCGTCCCACGCCGTGTATCAGTATACGGCTACATTGATGTTCGTTTGTGTTCATGTTTGCAGGGTTCTGTTGGATAAGCAGCGTGTGCCCATTCAAAGCCCCACGTGCAATTACATCCAGACGAGACAATGGAAAACACCAACATGCGCGCTGGCGGACGGTCTGTAAGCACTTAATGTTCCGTTAACACGACCCCCCCCATGCACAGTACGTTAATTAAGAGGAAAACTTTTCAAACCGTTTGCCTCCTGCCTTTCATCTTCATCATTCATGTCCCGATTTGTCCACACATGTAATTCATTATTTACATGCGAAATACAATTTCAGTTAGATATGGGAGATATATGTATAATGACAAAACGACAATGCGACAACGAAGGGGTGGGAGTTATTTGCAAATGTAAAAGCATAGGGAGCGCTCTGCTTTTGCATTGACGGTGATGAAAAACACAGATGCCTCTAGATAGTGAAGTATAATAACCACATTGCAACCAAATTAAGCTAAGCTGAATATGTATAAAAACATCCAACTTTATGTGGAGCCTTTGCATTTCTTTAAAAGCCTTTATGATAGAATAAAACATAGAAAGTAGTGTGGTCACAAATGAATATTTTAAAGGAAATACAAGGTAGGAAAGGTACACAGAAAGGGAACTACACCGTGTGTAATCATTTTAGCTCGAAGGGACGTTAGTTTTGAGTGTATGTATCCTCTCTTTCAACAAGATGATTAAGCCTGTCACTCGCGTCCCCTTGATGTACACAGCCACTATTGCCACGGCTTTTAGCGAGTATTAACGGTGATGTTGAGTGTTTATCCGAGCGCTTTTAAGTGTCCAACCCTCCACAGGCTCAAGAAAGCACTAATGGACACTTATTCTCGGACTATGATATAGAGGCTCGGCTGCTAAAATGTCACTGCATTGAAGATTTATTGACTTTGTAGAGACCTAGGAATAGGAAGTTTTAACTGACTGTTCTATTCTTGTTTTTTCACATAAAGGAAAGTTTGTAATTTATTGGGGGAGGGGGATGGTCAAACTCGTGTTAAAAAGTTGCAAGACCCTCCCCTCTAAATATTATGACAACAAGGAAAGTTATAATGCAGACCTACCTCATGGTATCAAAGTCAACTAGCTCCAAGCAGAAGCATTGCAACATTCTTGTCCGATTGGAAACCTATTCGTTCAGAAACAAAAGCAGTAAGAAAAAGAAAACTTAACATGGTCATTAAGAGGTTAAATGAGCAATATTGGCCAAATACGATATAATATGCAAACTATTTAACTATATGTTCCATCCTTTAGAAAGATTTGTTAAGGCATTTTTATGCTATATTTTAGAGGAACATGTGGAAAGAGGAGAATGTTTTTCGGGAAAGAGCAGTGGGCCAGATTCAAACCCACTCTGCAGCTTCTATGTCCCAGAGACGACAACCTAGATCACTGAACCACCCAAGAAGCTACATATCGGCTTTGAGGCTTATGGCCTTGACTGTGTCGACAAAGGCCTTCAGGTGAGATAATGTGTGATAAGAGGAAATTGGCAAAAGAAAGGCAAAACACAAGGACAGACAGATGGAAAGAAAGGACAGGGACACAGAAGAAAACATGAACTGCTTCACCAATCAATCTCACAAGAATTCCCATGACATTTACCACCTCTAACAACCTGTTCTGACGGACAATGGCTCTTAATTGTGCAGAAGGTTGTCCCAAATGGCCCGGAAAGAGACTGAGGAATTTGGAACTGACATTTATCGGGAAGTTAACCTGAGCAATGGTAGAGAGGAGCAGGTTGCATGTTCCTACCTGAGTTTTCTGTAATGGAATTGCATGAGATACTTGACTGGAGAACAACTGGTCAACTTTATCACAAAAGTCAAATGTGAACATTGGAACTCCTGCATACTTTGGGGCCTGAACATTTTTCTATGAACCATTGAGAATTATACTTCTCTCGAGGGCTGGTTGTTTTTAAATAAATATGCTTCTCAGTTTTTATGAGGGTAGAAATACTGTGAAATCGATGTTGTGCTAATCATTTGTGGTTGATGCAGTAACATTTTGCAGTGGAATCTTTCGGAAAAACCAAGCGTAACTTTTGTATTTGAAATGAGTTGAATGACACAAGTCATGCAAGAACTCTAAAGTGTGAGATAATCTTTTCATAAATATGCAGAACTATGAAATGAACGACCCATCTGCACGAATGAAAGATTAAGTTATAGGGATGAAGTGATAAGGACTTTAAACGTAATTTGGATGTTTGAACTTGAAGACAAGGTTACCAGGGGTGAGTACTGCTTCTTTATGCTTTACAAAGAAATTTACCAAGAAATTCAGTCCTTTTAGCAGGACTTAAAATGACAGATGTTGCCAAAAGAGAAAAAGGGGAATTTTCAAGTGTTTAGTTTAACAACCTACATGCAAATAAACCAGGAAACATAGCTGCTTTCTATATTTTTATTGCATGATAAGATATGGATATACTTCCAGACATCCAATGAATTAAATTATATTTCAATATTGCAAGAGACAGGCCTCAAATGATATTAATTTTAAAAAAGACAACCAAGTGGCTAAAGACATTTTGACCAGATAAACCCCCCCCTTTTTTTTCTGACAGAAATGTGTGATGGAAAAAAGCAGCATAGATTAATACTACAATATACAACTGACTGATACTGTGCAAGAAGACTATTCAAGAACTAGTTAAGGAATTTCATGAATTCATTCTGCTGACACTCATAACAAAACTACCGGGTCGCTGGCCACTCTCCAGAAGACGTAAGGGAAACAAAAGTGATGAAAACAAAGAAAAATGACACGAAGACGGAAAGCTACTGGGTGTGCAGTTATAAGTAGTACATATATCCGGTACAAGAGCTACAGCACACGACGTAGGGAAAGACTCAGGTCGGTATGACCACAAAGAAACAAGTTGGAGGCCTAGATATCTACAGGTAGGCAAGACTGAGTGCAACTACCGTTTTCACACTCGCAGAGCCAATACCAAGACGTGTTGGCCTATGGCATGGTCCCACAACTCAGCTGTTCTACACGGGGTGTGAAAAGGATGTGTCTCGATGGTACTTCTCAGCTTGCTGTAGATGGCGTTTGGTCTATATTATATGTTGGGTGTGGAATATCTCCAGATCACCAAGTTACCCCCCCCCCCCCCCGCTATGCTCTACAATTCCACTGTGGGGAGAACTTTGTGTGGAAGAGCAAAATGAATTGCCAAGGCGTTTCTCAACCATAACTTAATTGACTTTTCTTACGGCACCAGACGAACAGGTCTTTTGGACTTCGGTGTGGCCACAACTTGGCTTTATACCTCTTCCTTTTAACATTAAAAAAATAACAGCATAAAATGTATCTAAATAAAATGGAGAAAAAAAATAGTTAGGCCAATCTGATTATTTGTATATCCACACAACGTATTCTTAATTTCTGGTGTTTGAAACCCCAAATTGGGAGGAAATTGCACTCTTGACAATATGCCAATTTGTGGTCAGAATCATAGTGAAAAAGTATCATAAAAAACAAAGACAAAACATTTATAACAAAAGGAGGTGGATTCTGTTAAACTGGTGACTGCAGGTTTGTAAATATATATATTTTATATAATGTATCGATAGAATTCCTTATATAAATGATACATCTCTCTCTATCATTTTTAAAATATCACTATCACTATGAGTAAAAGTTAATCTAAAAGAACTCCATACGATAACGCCGACTGGAAAACGATCAGTATTGGACCACAGCCCCCATAATGCAACACAAAAGAATAGGACCTTGTGCCCACTCATTTTCCAAGTGTGCAAATGCCTTCACAGTTTTCATCATCAGTTTACCTGATTGAAAATCCAATGAAGGCAACACAACTTGAGAGGAGGGACATCATCAAACCTACTGTAGTCATTCAACGATAGCTGGCAATCATTTCAGGGATATATTGTCTGCCTCATAAAGAACAAAAGGGAAAGGTTTTACACGGCAACCTCTTAGGTATTACACTGTACGCTTAGGTGTAAAGAGTTAGGAATTTGACACTACTGTTACAAAAATGAATAAATGTACCAAAATCTCTTGCTGACACTTTTACATGTCTTTCAGTATGAAAACTGCATGCATTGTAACAACAACTTACATGTTTGGCACTATTTCATTTTGATGTCTCAGATTCTAAATGGTGAATACAAACTATCTTTGTTGTATGTCTGGGTGTGTGTGTTTGTGTTAAGTCTCAACAAAATTAAAGCTATTCTAAATAGAAATATCTAGTGAACAGTTTAATTCTAAAAACAAGTCCCCGCTGCTTATAAAGGACATGACTTTTTAACTGATTGGACACCACCCGAACAAAACTCATTTTTCAAACAAAAAAAGCATTTCTCGTTGGAAGAATAACAGAGAACCACAAGACTTAATTGTTAGTGTGGCTTAATTTTCAACGCAATTTTTCCCCGCCGTATTTCAGCAACACCACAACTGGGGAAGATCTTGGGGAAAGGTAAACTATAGGTTTTGGTCCTTTTATTCTTAACGTCGGCCCAGGAGAGATCACACACACTGGACAATAACGTGAGCTGTGCATAGAGGGCCAGCCGCCACTACTAGTGTCTCAGCTAGTACAGGTCCCGGGAGACGCCGGTTCCCATTTCAAAATGGACCCGCCCCACTTTGCACCTACTGGACATGGTTTGCACCAATTGCCTCTTTCCTAACACAGTCTGGATTTGAGTGGCAGGCAGACAAGGTGGCAGTATTTCTCCTGGCAAAACAAGGATCCCATAGCTGTGTAATACACTCATCGGTGGAGATCGACAAGAGACTTTGCCTTACGCAAAAAACAATAACCATCGTAACTGTAGCAAACATGTGTGGTGAAGCAGAAAAACAAACAAACACGTACAGCAGGCGACTGCACAGAACTAAATGGGATAACAAAAGTCATAATGCAAGTACCAAAACAACGAGGACAACTTTGGGAGCACTCCTGACAACCTTCTCAGACAAATTAATCCATTAAGTTTATAGTTAGCATTTCTCTGTTTAAATAACATGGGGAATTTCAGAAGCACAATAAGGCTGTTTTTTTATTCTCTTTTCCATTGTCGTAGCCGTTTGTTTCGTTACACCGGCGTCGATACCCAGACCGACGCGACGGCATCTTTATAGTTAGTGGAACATCGGAGCAGACAGGATGGGAAGATGCCTCCTCAGCGAGCCTGACTAGACCTGGAGGAGTCGGGAGGAGGTCCTTGGAGCAGCGCGGGGGAAAGGAGGCAGTGATCAAATGTTTATGTTTGAACAGACAATGGCTCCCTCTCACCATCCCCCTGGTCTTCTTTCTCCGCCGCCCGCTCTCCGCGTCCTTCCTCCGCCGTCTCCTCCTCCTCCTCCTCCTCCGTGTGCTGCTCCAGCTCCTCGCGGGTTATCATCTCAAAGTCGTTGCCGTTGCTGTGCTGCGAGCCCTCGTCCTCCCGCCGGTCGCTGTCCGTATCCGAGTGACGCTCTGAGGCCCCCGCCGACGTCGCCGCCCCCTCGTCAACACCCTCCGGCGCGTCGCACTCTTCCCCCTCGCCTTCCTCCTCTTCGTCTTCCTCGTCCCCCTCCTTCTTTTCGCTGTCGGACTTCTCCTCGCTGTCGGACTTCTGAGCCTTGGCGGCGTCCGGGTCGCCGGTCTTGTCCGGGTTCTTCTTGCCGGAGCCACGGGGACCCTTGTACTCGTGTGTGTAGAGCGGACGGAAGGAGTCGATGAATCCCACGTCGGCCGTGAGGTTGGGCAGGAACCAGAAGTGGTGACGTCCGCCCGTCACCAGCCAGATGAACAGAAACAGAATGCAGCGTGCTGAGGGGAGAAACCACAGGGGCATTGACATGTCAGAGTAGAAGCCTGCGGGAGGCAGATGCAGTGGAGGGGACGATGGAACCGGACCTCCAGAACTTCTAGAACCTCGCTATGACCTCTCAGAATGTCAGCCGGTGTCAAAACCAAACGGCTGTTATGGCTTGGTTCCTTCTGCCACTCCGCAACTAGTGAAGCTAGCAGAGCCGTGTCTGTCCTCAAAACGACACTCTTAACATGTGGATGTAAAAATGCACTACTGAAATCAAAGGTACATAAATAAGATTAAATATGTGAGAAGTTGGGTCAAAACTGGTAGACAACACAACTCTGCTGGTTATACAGAGAGAAAATAAGATCAGTCTTATTGTAATCGGGCAGGGAATAAATTTGTAGCAGGGAATTGTTACATCCTCACTGTGAAGGAACTTAGGAGGAGTTGGAGCTGCCATATTGCTTTAAACTGTCCAATCACTACGGTTGTACACACAACGGTCAATGTTGACTGGGGCGTTTCCTCCGCGACACTTACCGACAGCCAACAGCAGTATGCTGGCCACAAAACACCCGGCAGCCACACTCAGGTAGTAGACTCCCACACGCATCTCGGCCGGCCACAGGGGGAAGAGGGTGGCCGCAATAACCGCAATCACTGTGGACACAGAGAAACAGGAGTTAAGTTGAAAATAACCGGTTCTCGCCAGTTATTTCAGTTCTCAGCCGTGGCAGTTAGCAGTGTGAATGTTTCATTAAAATGTTAACATTCAACTTAAAATGTTGAGGTAAAACTACAATTTCACTCACCCAGAATCAACCCCATGGCAAAGGTTTTGAAATGGACCGGGTCGTAGATCCAGACGTAAACCTAGAAAGTCGAGAAAAATTAACAAAATGAAAAATGTCACTTTCTTGTCAAATTCAGTCAAATCCTGATTTCAGAGCAGTTTCTTTTTGAAATTTCAGATGGTGGACGACGCTTTGCACTTTGGTCATGATATCCAAACAGTCTCCAATGGCTAAAAACTAAAACGATAAATAATTTATCTTGTAATGAAGAATGTAGTCTCAAAGTGAGGCTAAATCATCTCTGTTTGATCTCAAATAACAGGCGGTGAATTCCTGCGACTAAACGCCCTGGATTTTAGCGCTATTGTGCTAAAACAATCAAGACAAAAAAAGGCCGAAGAACATAAACGAGAAGAGGCACCCGTAACTCAGCACGGGTTGACGTTTCCTTTTAGGTTTGAATGTAACAGATAAACTGTTTTCTGAAAGTCAAAATGAGTGGAGAGAAGGGAGTGGACACCTCCACCGGTCACAAACATCTAGAGATCTTCCTCCATGTTGGACATGGTTGAGTTCAGAAGTTGGTCTATAGGTGGAAAACAACTACTTGCAAATAGTTGGGCGACAGTTGTAACATATGGACAACCATTTCTGCTTCGCGATGAAGACAGCGAGTATTATGGAAGTTAAGGAATGAATTCAGACACGACTGGGCCACATCAACTAGTAAAGGTGATGTCATAAAACACAACGTAAATATCACTGCCTGAGTCGATAACCAGAAGCTGACACAACGTTCTAGTAAAACTTACTTTTTTTCTGTGTTTGATTAGTCATTACACAGTTAACTGCAGTTACTTGAATTGCTGGAATACTTATCTACCAAATTAATTGGTATGCTTTTTAACACAAAATTGTATTTGTGACAATTTACAGCATGCTAAAACAGCAGCACAGAAGAAACACAATAGTTAACTCCTAGAAGTAGTTACCTTCCAGGATTCATTTTCTTAATGTAAAATAAAGAAATAAATTACATTGCAATATAAACCATCATTATCTAAAACAATTTCTATTGAGTTGTGATATTTAGGCCATATATCGCCCAGTCCTTTATTACAATATGCCTGTTTTTAAATGGTTAATACAACATATTACAACAGGCTTATTAGGTTCTAATTAACATAGCAACTGAATTCTTCTCTCTTTTCTAGAAATTCCTGCTATTGCATTTCCCTATCCCAATCTTTGGAGAAGCATAGCTCGTTTTCCCAGGTTTGACCTTTAGCCCAACTCACCTCATTCCCATCCATAAAGAGCTGGTCCTCATGAGGCTCCAGTTTGAATTTCTTCTTCACGTCCTTCTTCTTCTTGGGTGTTCCGGGGCTGTCGTCCTGAACAGAACACACAGAACAATCAGACACGTGGCCTATACCGCGCTGTGATTGGCCTGTGCCGATGACCAGGCTACTTTACTGGCCGGACCCAGTCGTTCTCAAAACTCACCAGGGAACCCCCAGACATCTAAATCTGGTTGTAGCCCTGAAATAGCTTGTAGAAAGGCACATCAAGGGCCTGTCAATAACTGGACAGCTTGATTAAGGTGTGCTAGCCCTGGAATTAATCTACTTCATGAAATGTCACAGGGGGTCCCAGGGTGAGGGTCCCAAATAATGGGTCAAACTTGTTTCTGACTATACAGTCTGTCTGTGTTATATACATTCAGTCAACATACACTCTTCTCCTTTTTTGCGTCCGAAACCTCGACATCCTTGGAATCCTTCTTCTTCTCTTTCTCCTTCTTCCCCTTCTTTTCCTCCTCCTTCCCGCTGTCACCTTTGACCTTCTCCTTGTCTTTCTCCTTGTCCTTTTCCTTGTCTTTCTCCTTTTCCTTGTCTTTCTTGATGTCCTTTTCAGGCTTCTTCTTCATGACTTTCAGAGCGCGGTGGAAGAACTGCTTCTTCAGCAGCCTGGAGGACACGGAGAGCAGGAACATTAGGGTAGATGAAGGTCTAGCATCCAGCGATAATGTGCTAATTATTCCAGTACTGGGTGGTAATTAGTGTAGGGTTGTAGCTAGCTAGTATAGCGCAGGTTAATAGACTGATGAGTAGTTGCGTGGTTTAAAGTGCTATTTAATCTAGTGTAAAACGGTAGGTAGTTTGTGTAATGTAATGGTGGTAGGTACCAGTAACTAGCCTAGTGTACAATCCTAGGGTGACAGTTTGGTGTAGCATGACGTTAATTAATTCACTGTAATATCTAATGGTACTGACGGTAGGTATTTTGGTGTGGTAGGTCAGTGGATCTCAAATCTTTCCCGGGGACCCGCGGCCATCTTACAATATGGTTGTAGCCCTGAGCTAGCGCACGTGCTAGCCACGGAGTACATCTAGTATGTGGAACGGCCGTGGGGCCCCAGGAGGGGTTTGAGAAGCGCGCATGACAGGTGGTGGAAGGTTGTTGGGACCCACCGGTTGCAGTAATCCACCACAGAGTCCCTGGTGGTGAACACCGCCTCCTCTCCTTTCTTGGCCTTGGCCCACTTGGAGTCCAGCAGACAGTCCACCGCCTTGGAAGCTGAGGAAGGAAACAGACAGCATGTTCAAACAAAGCATTACGATACGCTGAAACTTGACAGACATTACGCCGGGCCAATAGCTCATCTGTGGCACCAGTTTGCCCCGAAGTCTCTGAGTTCTTAATGTCAGACTTGGAAGACAAGCGATTGTTTATCCCGTTGGTGAGGGGTTCGGGGGGAGGGGCATGGCGATGGTGTTGGAGGGAGGGGCTTGCTGCGTGCTGTGTGTGAAAGGGAAGTTATGCAACACCCAATGCGGCCCTATAAAAACACGACTGTGCCCATATATCGAGGAATGCAGTGTTTTGTTTTCACCAGACATAACAGGGCCCATGGCATCCAGAATACCCCACTTTGGACTCGTCCGTCCACACTCCCTGGACTCTTGGCAGGGGATCCCCTGTGTGTCTTGGACAACCTGGGCCTTGCTATGTGTGGGGAAAGAACCCTGCATTCTACCATATTGACCCCATATCAAAGAGCAAAGGTTGGCGGTGGCAGGTTGATGTTCTGCGTAAGCACCTTGGACACAATCCCAGGATGAAACCACGCTGCAGCGGCACACATGTAAACACATTTAAAAGAGCAGAATCCCTCCATTGTTCTGGGTGAAACAAGGGATGAGTCCAATTACGAGTAGCGTTGAACCCACTACTATACAAACAGGATTTACCGACGCTGTTGACACAGAAATGCTCCGCTCAGGCTAAAGGCACTATGCAAATATAAACACTGGCATTCTACCAGTACTAACGTGGGATACAGGGACTGACTGGGTTAAAGGGCACACTACTCCAACTGCTTAAAGGTTCAGCTCATGTTGACTCCAGTGGGCCAGTATTTGGACAACAGAATGCATTCGACAGCCAGACTACCAATCATCCGCCACGACTCGTGCTTCAGAAAGCCTCCCTCCCCAGGAGGCCTCGCACGCACTCTTCTGTTGTATCGTCTTGGCGATGTGATTGGAGGAAGCTTCCGTCAGTCACCGCACTTCCAGGACTGACCGATCCAGCCGTGACGATGCTGTGATGAGACCCGGCCGTAGTGAGCGATTGAACATTGTGAAATCATTTGGGGAGAGTAAAAACATATACAGCATAGCGGTCCATGGGAACTGGCTTGTGGGACCTGTAACAGCTTCATCGGATGGTCACTGAAATCAAGCGACCGTGTGGTCAGGGAATGCAGGGGGGAAATGATGCGCTACTTGATTGCAATCCAACTTCACAGGCCTTTCCTGTCCCATTCAGATTAACGACCATAATCTAAATGAGATTTGTCAGATACTCCGTCAGACATTTCCATAAATATACCGCTGCGGGGACGCGAAGCATCTGTGATGAAGGTTGCGTCGACAGAAAACTAACACCAACGGCATCCACTCAACTCCCTGCAACCTCAGGTCATAGGTCGACAGGATTCCTAGAAAGGCGGGGTCAGCAGAGTTAACCAATGAGAGTGTGGGAATGGCACACAGACCGATGAAGTAGTCCACTCGGTGACCCATCATGTTGGTGGACTTGGTGGGGCAGTTGAAGCGGAGGTACTTAGCCACTGCCTTCTCCTCCTTGGTGGGCTCGCTCACCTCCTGCCGAAACACACACACACACACACACACAGACACACACACAGACACAGACACAGACACAGACACAGACACAGACACAGACATACACACACACACACACACACACACACACACAGACACACACACACACACACACACAATAACCGGGTGAGGAAGCGCCGAAACAGGTGCATGAAATGTACCCACCTTTGGCGCAACACATGTGGTTGCATTGTTTCCCATAATAAAACAGTATTGACAGGTAACGTATACATACATCAGGATATTGACAATATACTATTATTAGTAGTAGTAGTAGTTTGCTGTAGACACACCAGAACTAGGGCTCTGTAGTTGTCCTCTGCAGTAAATGGGGGGAGCAATATGTCTGAACTATTATACTGCAAATAAAACAAATCACTATAGATATATCGTATCACAACAAATACAGTTTCAAGAGCATCGTATGTGAGGAACCTGGCAATACCCGGGCCTTCTTTGCATAGGCTATTGGTGTTAAGAGCCATCGACTAGACATCAGCCCAGCCAAGCAGCAGATCAGACAGTCAGTTCAGGGCAGGCTAGGCTTTAGGAACTCCCATTGTGAAGTCATGTTAATCAGCAATTTTATTTGCGGGGGGGGGGGGTGTCTAGGAATGACTACCCCTCCCCCAAACTGTGAAACCGTCTGAACTGACCCTGTGATCAGCTTTTAATTGGCGACCTCTTAAAATACCTTGAGTCATGAGCTAACCGCTCGTTTCTCACAGAACAAGCCAGATCTCGTTCGGTATCTGCAAGGAAACTAACTGACTCTCTACTGACAACAAACACGGGGGTCTAGCATTGCCAAACCCCCAGAAATGTTGGCCAGACTCAAAATCTTGTCTTCTGTGCGCTCAGGGCCCAATCCGACCAGGTCTCTGGTACGACAGACAGCTGGGATAATGGCCACAGAAGCCAGCGCTGCCTGAATGCCAAGATGGAGGGAAATGAGAGCATCAGCACAATGAGATCCAGGCCTGCCTATGGTCCCGCTGGCTGGATCCGGTTCTAAACGCAACAAGATGCGTCAGACTGGTATGGAAAACCGCTTCGTTCAGGTGTGGGCATCACTGCTTGTGAAAGACGTGGAAAACTAAAAAGCAGACGAGTTTCTTTTGTCCTTTGAAAGACTGAATGAACGGAAAACCGAATTGTTTTCTTCCTGGACATGGTAATACGACAGCCCGGTCTCCTTGTTTCACAACATTTGCTAACAGGACCCAACTACACAATAACCAGCACAGGCAACTACCAGGGTCCGCCCACAGACCTACTCGCCAACTAAGCTTCCCACATCTTGGCCAGGGCCCAGTCTGCCCGCCAGCCGGTTCTGACAAAAAACACCATAAACATGTAATAAATAAATATCCAAACCCGGATTTCTTTTTACAACATTTATGTCCACATCAAACATCATGGTAAAACAGCATTGCAGGCAGTTATTCGTAATAGGTGTTCTCTTACCATGAGAAAGAGAGCAAACAGAAGATAAACGAATAGATAATTCAATATTACATAACAACACGATCTGGCCTTCCAGGACATTGCCATAAAGGAGATATGAGGCCACAGTACAATTCATGTTGACAACCCTGTTTGGTTGATGCATGTCAAGCTGATGTCAATCGATTTTGTAATTTGACGGTGACCACACATTTTTATTGTATTTAGGTCTAATCAATGGAATGAACTACACTTCCTTTTTACATAACAGTACTAATTCTACGTTATAACACAGCATCGTTAGATATGTCGAGTTGTATCAATCACTCCACAGAAAGTGTCAACAGTTGTTCACAAAAGTACTGCAATTTTTCACATTACCACCAATGATACATTCCGAAAGGAATCCTGATGGATTTGACGTGAAGAAAGTCTACGTCATCGACTGGAAATTAAGACATGACTTAATATCAATGAACGTTGCTTTCGCATAAATAACATGTCACGCAAAACATCCTCTGTGACTGTATGCATGCAATAAAACTCTCCCATATGTTAGCACGCCACCCAACACCAACCTTGCCTGCTTTCGTTCCATTGCTTTGTGATGGTAACTAGTTAACGCATTAGCTAGCTCGATGATAGCAGGTGTTAGCATTCTACGGGGTTTACCCAAGCTTTCCTGCTGTTTTTTGATGTTGCAATACCTACCGAAGTGTGGAAAACTAACGTTAGCGAATTGTAAACAGCTAACGTTAATATTGTGGCTGGCTAACCTTAATGCTATAGTGTCATTAGTACAGTGTTCATCTCCCTCTACAGTACAGTCAGATGTGTAACCTAACACGCTACAGTCCTGTAACTAGCTTTCAAATATTATTTGTTGACTAATACCCCGTGAAAATTTCCTTTTACAGACGACTTAACAGTCTAGTACATGTATTACGTCAAACGAGATATTTAACGCAAAATAAAATATTGAATTCGTGTTTTAGCTAGCTAAGTCAGTGCTAGCAGCTTTTCGCATAGCACCGTAGTCTAGTCTGTATTATGTGATACCAACTACATTGATTTGCCTGCAAGATTGCCTTCTAGCTATCGTGTTGCTGAAGCTTAATATCAATATTGCAATGTCCCAAATGAAAACAGTTATGAAGTTTCCATAATACAACCACGCAAATATAATCTCCCTCCAGCTAGCGTTAACATTATTCTACCTGGATCCGTTTCTTATGCCTCCTGCGTTCCGCCATGATCTCCAACACAGCTCTTCTGACGTGTGATCGCGGACTAGTAGTATCGCGAGAGCAAAGTAAACCACGGCACTTGCCGACTCGAAACTTGACATTGCGAATTACACATTTTCTGCCTGGATGTCTTTTCTTTAACCCCAACGCTTAGTGTTCAATAACTCACATCCGATTATCTGATATTACATGTTTGTTCAGTTTAATTTAACTTATGTTTTATTGCTGACAAAAGTGGTAGCCAGGCTGGGATAGGATGTTGGAATACTGAATTATTTTAGATAACGTGTAGCTGTAGTCTATATTAACATTGCTGATTAAAATAAAAAATGTTACTTAGTGTAAAAAACTATGATTTAATAGTCTCCTTTCATGTACATAACTAATAATCACACACGATCACACATTTGATTGGAAACTATTTTTTTCACAAAAACACAATGCTTCAACATTAACACACTGTTTATTCATTCTTTCCCATACAATGAGGCCACCTGTATATTCACTGTTCATTCCATTCTTCCTCAATATACATTCATAGTGGCCTGGGATTCATTGTCTCCATTTTGAATTTTAAACATGACCGAACTTAGTACCGACCATTTCGACTGAAGCTACAATACAAAAGATGCCATTGTATCCTCAACAGTAGGAAACAAAAGGTGAATGTGATGACCTTAATGTGACAGGAAGGGATAGCAGCTTAAAACAAGTCTTAGGTCTGAGAGAGTGCTGGTCCTAAGTCCTAATCAACACCTCTTTCCAACTGCTTATGCCCTTATGAAAGTCATGCGCGAATTGAATGGGTGCATCCATCACTGTCAGGGTGTATGTGCCTCTATGTACACGGTATGGGCCTATGGGTTGACCCCTGGTCGACGACATGCATCCTCCACGCTGACGACTCAGGCCGTTTCACTGCTGGCCGAGGGGGGTGAGGGGTTGTCTGTCTCTGGGAGAGGGTCAACGGGTTTCGGACCGTCCAGGTCTCTGATACAGGGGCTACCCAACATCTCCACACTGTTGCAGTTGACCGGGGAGCTGATCTCTGACGTCCGATCGCCTCCGGGTTTCTCGGGGGCTGCCTGGAGCGCGGCGGCAGCTAGCGGAAGATTCATCATGTAGAACATGCTGCCCAGCCGTCGAGATACCTGATAAGGTAGACAGAGACAGACCGAGAGAGATTAAGAGATGCCCTGACCTATGACGATCAATGTGCCGATGTCATCATAACAATTCCCTCAAAACGGTTTCATGCTGTGTCATTGTAAATATCGGTAGAGAAAGTAATTGTTTGAATACCTGTGACCGTATCTTAAGAGCAGGGCCCAGCTTCAGGCCCATTGTGTCGAGTAGATGGTCTTCGGTCAGGAGGGGCAATGTCTCCCCATCTATCATGTGGTCCTTAAAAGTCTGTAGGGAATAATCAGATAAGATAATGAAGTGCCTGGGAATGTTTTTGCAGTAAGAATTTCCTTTTAAGATAGACAAAGCAGTGTGACATACATTGTAAGGCATCGTCCTGTTTTTATAAGAAAGAATATACAACAGGACCTTTGAAAATTGACCCTTTTCTAATTAAGTGGGTACCCCAGAATATGCCAGTAATAGCAGCTTTGGCAGATATAGATACGTTCTGTTGGCATACGTAACTGATCACTTTGCTGTTTCAGACGATGACCTGGAAAATCCACAAACCTGAGCGTATTCAGAGCAGCTGGGCGTGTTATTGATGAAGTTGTACACGTCATCCACGGTCCACTTCCTGATGTCTTCGACTGAGGACACATCCTCTCCGTTGATAAATAGATTAGGTGGTCCTGACAGAAGCAATGGACCACGTATGTTAGCGCACATACTTCTCAAACCTGACCTCGTTCAAAAATACATATCAGAAATCCAACTAAAGACAGCGGCACACCCCCTGAGAGGCCCGGTCAAAACAAATCAGTAAAAAAGCAGACCCACCAGGGGGAAAGATATATGGCATGCCTGGGATAGGACCACTGGTGGAGGGATACTGGAACGCAGAGCACTGGCTGGACATGTCTTTGTCACTGGTGCCTCGGTTACAGTTGGCAACATCAGGACAGCCGTCTTGACTGTTCATGCAGGCCTTGCGCAGGCCCTGCTCCTCCTTGTAGCTCTTCCTGACACCCCCCGACAGCTCCGTGTCCACTTTGATTGGATGCTGCTTGCTGGTCACCTCCCCGCCCATGTCCATCTTCCCCTCTGTCTCCTTCTCCTCTCCGGAGGCGCCCCCGGGACTCTGCTCGACGCCCTTGTCCTCTGATTGGCCCTTTGGACCCGACACAAGGCTCTCTGTGCTCTTGTGATTGGTCGCCCGACGGCCGGCCCGTCGGCCCCTCTCTCTCTGCAGCGTACTGATTGGTGGATAGGGGCTGGTGGACATCAGGAGGCTGTTGGCCTGCATTTCCTCCAGGGTGGTACGGTGGACGAAGACGTCGTGGCCCTCCGGGAGGCGTTGGCGCCCTCTGAACGCCATGGCGTTGGACTGGTACAGCATGGGAGCCTCCATACCCATCAGCCCTTTCTGGTGGGCGTTCTCCATCTCTTTCTGGTGAAGAATTGCATTCATCTCCATTCTGACAACAAATAAATGTCAGTTAAGACAACAGTTTGACTCACATGCCAATCAAATATGACACTACATATGTGGAAAGAACAAAATGCATTTCTAGGAACAGAGACTTGGTATTGAGCGGGACCATGAAAAGTGTGACTGGGATTTGGACTGCCCTCTTTGTGGTGAACTTTGACACGCCATTGGGCCATGCAACCACCAATGTCAGGTAGTACCTGGCAATGTTCTGCTTGTGGATCAACTCCTGTCGCCGGGCAACCGTCTCCATGGGCTCTGAGGGCAGAAAGTTATAGCCGGCCCCGGGGAAGCCCCTGCCAGGCATGCCCGAGTGTGGGGTCATGGGCGGGACCAGGTGACCTCCCATGTGCATCTGCCGGGCCTCAGAAGATACCATCTCTGCGGGCGGACCTAGCTCTCGTTCCATGAAGCGGGGCTCGAACTGGGGGGGCACACCCTGTAACCTCTGCTGTCCCTGGGCCAGGATCTGAGGAGCCATGGCCATCTGGTTCCTCATCATCATCTCCTGCCGCTGGCGCAGCTCTGCAATGCCACACCACATTGTGTTGGATACGTCTGGCCATTTTAATGTCAACCCAGAACCAGGATATTCAACTGACTTTCCTGTTGACTGTGTTGCCTGAGCAGGAAAAGCTCAGGGTCTCTGCAAATAACCTTAAAGTTAACTTGAGGTCAATTAAAAAAGTAATATTCAAAATATCCCTCATTGAACCTTAGCGTGCTTCCGGAACTGAATGGAATATATAGTATAGACTTTCTAGATGAGGCAGAAGATAGATGAACAAGCTAATTCGTGAAGCTGCCAGTCATCAAACTAACACAGTTTTGAAGAACACAGCTTTAAGCCCTGTGGATGACCTTTTAAACCCTGTGAATGACCTTTACAACTTTTTGGATGACCCTTTAAACCATGTGGCTTACCTTTTAAACGCTGTGGATGACCCCTTAAACCCTGTGGCGACCCTTTAAACCCTGTGGCAGACCCTTTAAACCCTGTGGATGACCTTTTAAACCCTGTGGATGACCCTTTAAACCCTGTGGATGACCCTTTATACCCTGTGGCCGACCCTTTAAACCCTGTGGATGACCCTTTAAACCCTGTGGATGACCCTTTATACCCTGTGGCCGACCCTTTAAACCCTGTGGATGACCCTTTAAACCCTGTGGATGACCCTTTCAACCCCGTGGATGACTCTTTATACCCTCTGGATGACCCTTTATATCCTCTGGATGACCCATTATACCCTGTGGATGATCCTTTAAAACCTGTGGATGACCTTTTAACCCCTGTGGATGACCCTTACCTCCAGCAGACATGCCGTTGACCAGCCGGTACCAGTGTTTCTCGTCCAGTGCCCCTTGCTCTCCCATTGCTGACATTTTCCTTAACTGCTCCCTCGGGGTCATGGCCCAGACTTTGACCTCTAGGATACTGCCTCGCTGTGTAACTGACCTGAGGGGATTGAGAAGGGCATATTGGTGTGCATTTTATACACTTCATACACTACATCATAAACATTATGGAGATTCAGATTAAGTGTACAGAATGTTTCTCAGTCTGCTTTTGGGTTACCTGCACCAGAGCCATGGTGTACCCAGAGTGATTTTATCTGAAGGTGGCAGAACCACACAGCCCAGTAAAAGCGAATACTGTAAATAAAGTAGTGGATTAAATCTAATTGGACAGAATGCCCCTATCTTATGCATCCCTAACACAGGAAGACAACACTCGCTAGGTACAAAAAAAGGTTAAGTGGTATTAAACAGATTAGTAATAGTCTTAGCTCATTCACCTTTGAGAAATCCTCTTTAAGTGGCTTGTTATCTTTCACCGCTAGAAGGCACCAATGACCTAGATTCAAAGGCCCTCTTCCAAATTCTGTCACATATCTGCCGATTTCACTGAACACAAATGGACCGAAGGAAATTGGTGTGACTCAAAACTGTTACCCCTACAATCTAAATCATAGCCAAAGAGGGATGCAACTTAAGTCCCCGGGTCTGGGCTAGATTAGGCAACTCATCGGTGATCACATACTGGAGGCAGTCGTCTGTCCAACAAACCCTTCCACTTGACTTTAACCAGGCCTAATAGGTTGAGCATGTGAGGATTGCTAAGCGTTGCTAAGCATCTCCTCTTTAACTGTGTTTAGGGGAGCGAGAGAGACAGATGACATAGAGGGATTAAAAAACATGTCAGCTGAAGTTGTCAATGGAAACACTGAACATTTGATTGGAGCTGTGACCAATCCTATACATTCACCTTAGAAGAGCACTCTAGCACAGGAAATACTGGCTTGACACCATTCAACCCAGGACAAATCTGTTTAGCATACAGTGTCCAGAATCAACATATGCCTCTCTGAAACAGAAAGTACGTTTCAGGATGTTTTTGACCGAACGTTCCTCTAAGAACAGGAAATCACTTAACAATCAGAAAACAGTGTGTAAACTCAACATTCCCCTCAGTACAAATCTCTGACAGACAATTTACTGTCTAGATTCAACAATCCCACAGGATAGATCTCTGACAGACAATTTACTCTCTAGATTCAACAATCCCACAGGATAGATCTCTGACACAGAATTTACTGTCTAGATTCAACATTCATCTCAGAACAGGAAACAACTGTCTTCCGGTCTGAACCATCGCTCTCAGTCCTCATACAGAGTCATACCATGTCAATATCACGCACACACACATCAACACACACAAACACACACAGACATGCACACACGCACACAAATCTGCAGTGTGTATATCATTGGTCCGACTCTGCAGCTCGCCAATACTACTGATTAACTTAGACACTTCTTATTACCCTCTTATGAATAAATCCCATTATTAAATCTTAGACAGAACAGCCAGTGCTATAATCCAGGGATGATAATCTGGGGCCAATATGGATATAGATTACAACACAAACTATGTGGAAAACCTGAGGGAATATTGGAGGGCACCTGGATATGCCTAGGTGTACAGTATCTCCTACTTTATGTATGTGTGTATGTGTGTGTGTGTGTGTGTGTGTGTGTGTGTGTGTTTGTGTGTGTGTGTGTGTGTGTGTAGATACACTAATATAGTACACTCCGAGCCCACAGCCTCAGTGCGAGTTGGTCTAATAACCCCCGCCTCCCCTCCCCCTTTTATCTGAGGTCATAAGCCCAACCCCCTAACTGTCAGTCACCCTCAGTCCCTAGTCAACCGTGTACACCACTACCCCGCGGTTCCCTGACAGACCCATCTAATCTGGGCTTCAGTAATCCTTCAGAGAGCCTCATCCAGTCTGCTGGCCCCGGGGAACATCTGCCGGCCCCAGGGCCGGGTGGTTGGCAACACCAGGAGGCACCGACACCCCCCCCAATCCAACACACTCCCCCTCCCTCCTCCACACTATCCGATTAGCTAAGTCCTGGCTATACAGCACTTTAAAGGGATGTGTTGGAGGTAATCCGGGCGTTTAGGAGTTTTAACCTCAGCAAACCTTGCCTGTAAGCACACTGGACAATACACCCTGAGCAATAAAGCCTATTAGCCTCCATCAGCCCCTTGAGATGTCCTAAAAACACCTTGGGGGGATAAATCTGTTGGAGGGAAATCAGATTGGGGAGGGAAATATGTGGCGCACGGATCCTCGATCACCCTGGTCTTTTCTGCATGTATCACTACAGACACAACAGCTTGGGTATTTCTAATGAACTCAGCAGATACACGCAGCACTTGGCTGCAGTGGGAGAAGAGGGAATGTCTCTCTCATCCAGTGCTCTCCACATTGCATTCATCTTAAGATAACAAGCACTCTGTACCAGAGATCAGGCAGCCTGACTAAACATATCTCACTACGCATATCTCACTTCACATAACTCACTTCACATATCTCACTATGCATAACTCACTACGCATTTCTCACTACGCATATCTCACTACCTATAACTCACTACGCATATGTCACTACCTATAACTCACTACGCATATCTCACTACGCATAACTCACTTCGCATATCTCACTACGCATATCTCACTACTCATATCTCACTACGCATATCTCACTACTCATATCTCACTACTCATATCCCAATACGCATATCTCACTACTCATAACTCACTTTGCATATCTCACTACTCATAACTCACTACGCATATCTCACTACGCATATCTCACTACGCATAACTCACTACGCATAACTCACTACGCATAACTCACTACGCATATCTCACTACTCATAACTCACTACGCATATCTCACTACTCATAACTCACTACGCATATCTCACTACTCATATCTCACTACGCATCTTACTACACATATCCCAATACGCATATCTCACTACGCATGTTTGCACATCTAAATACACATATCGGCAGACATGTTCAGCCTTTCGTACACAATATTATCTTATACATACTTCAGTAGGATGGTGTGTTTAAAAATATAATATAATTTTGCACTTTGTTGAATGTATTCATAAAACTCAATTTATTCAGAGGAATCCCTTTGAGACCAGGATCTGTTTGAAAGGGAGCTTTATCTGTCTGTGCTCTGAATGTCAGTGTTTAGGTTTTTGCTCACCGGGTCTGTGACCAAACTGACTTGTAAAAATACAAATAGATTACATTACATACCCACCACACGCCCTGTGATGTATTTACAAATGCTGCAAAGACCGTTCTTGCCACTTTATTCAAATTTATATTAACAATATTTTCACTCTCAATACTGTTTTCATTTTGCTCTTGTGTCTTCATTTACTCAATAAACTTTGTTCATATGTATTTGTATTGTTCTGCCATTATTGCCAGATAACCAGCAAGTTAGCATTTTGTTGAATGGTGTGAATTAGTCTTCATAACGACAAGTATGTCTTAGAAACAATACAGGGGGAGGGGCATGTTAATAGTCTTTAAGGCAAGGGGTTCAGCTGGACCAACAACGCGTGCTGAGTTATTCATCTTTAACAGTAAATATTGGGCGTGCATTAACATGAACCAGACAAAATGAAGGTTTAGACAGAGGGGCAGCTTACAGCACATGTCTCTGATTTAAGCGACTGCTGTAACATGTCTTTGATATCTTTGATGAAAGTGACAGTTTTATCGTGAGTCAGGAGGCCGGGTTATCTCAGGAACTGAGGTCTCGCGTACTTGGTCGGATCCTGATTTCAGTTCTGGGTCTACATCAGTTTTGAGAACAAATCAGTACCACAACTAAGCGCACTATTTCTTCTATCGTTGTAAATTGTGAGAAAGTGAATGGGTCCCACGCTTTCCAAAATGAATTGTTCTCGGGTGGAGGGCTTTGGGCTGAACTTCACCACGGCCGCACAATGTCTTTATATGCTTTATATTGTTTCTGTCTATGATGTTAACATAGACAGACGTCAGGTACGTTAGTCTCTGCAGTTTCTAAAGGAATTTTTGCTTAACCTGGCAACACTGCTTCCAATGTCAGTTTGGTGTTGTCACGGAAACGCAAAGTGTGGCGCATCCAAGTGACGAAGTCAACCGAGTAGCTCTGGAACTTTCACCGAAGAACTCAGGGATGCCACAACCGCACAAGTGAATGGAAAATATGGACTAACATGAGTATATACTGCATTTCAAGAATAATATGTTTACCTATTCTTTTTTTATGGGTTTACAAGATCCTTCTCTACAATTTATCGGCACAATGTCCGGTGACCTTAACATTTGTCAAATACACAGATTTAAAGGCATTTTTAGGTCTCTGACCAACTCTTGACCTCACTTCCGAAAGAAGTAGATTACCTTTGAGTCATTAACAGCAAAGGTTATACTAATGAAACTCAGCGAATCACAAATTAACTAACTAACTAAGCACTAAGCTGACTGGGGTTCTGAAATCAGGCCATTTCCCCCAGTAGCCAATCACAGCTGCCGCTAATTTGGATGCAAATGTCACTTTTTTAAACCATTTAATACGGTGAGGTTTGGGGCGTCTCTTCATCCGAACCAACAGGTTTCAACACAATAGGCGATGTTTCGGACTTCGTGTGACAAGACAAAGCCATGCTGCATCTAAGCTTAGATTTCAGGGTGCCTGGATTCGCGGCTGCTTTGGCTAATCTCATTACAAGAATGAATTAGGGGAAAACTGCTGACGACTAACGTGAAGGCCTGCATTTGGGGAGGTCATTTCAGACAGGGACCGGAGCATTGTCTGGAACTTCACAATCCCTCAAGTCACAAACGCATGCTAGACATTCTTATTCCGTGAGTGTAAATACGTTTGGATGGACTCGAAATGTGAACGTCGTGATCAGGTATTCATTTCAACAATACTGTCATTAAGCACGTTTAGATTTAATGTGAGAGTAGAGAAGGTTTGAGAAGAAAGGTTTCAAATAATTAAATGTAAATGTTAGACAGTTTGCAAGCTGCAGACAGGTGCATAGTTCAATGCTTTACCCAAGTTTTTCAGTTTTAAGGGATAGTTCATTAATTACGTATCTCAGAAGGACCATTCAAGGACCGAAACGCCATGAATTTCTGTGCCTTTCCTGAATGTAAAGTAGATTGACTGCAGAAGCCGTAAATCGTATTTAAAAAAATGCTAAACTGAAAGCACACAATTTAATTTGTGTGAATTCTGTATGAATATATATATATATATATATATACATATATATATGCTGCAAGATTATAAATGAGAAAGATTTAAAAAATGAATGGAAATCACATCATCCAATGCATGTTTCAAATGAGGCAACTCACACATTCCGCATGTCTTAAAGGCACATTGTCAGAGAAAGGCTTCACCGTTTTGGGCTACAGACCTGAGCTGCTGGCATGATTTTATAGTTTTTTAAATCTAATCACAAAGTCTTTAGCATTTGCAAAATACATGAAAAATGAATGAATGAATGAAACAGGACAAAAAATGTGTGACAGAGACAAAGAGAGAGAGACGAAGAGGAAGCAAGAGATGAGGGAGAGAGGGAAGATCAATAAACGCACCTTTACGTTCCTGCCAATGAGAAGAGCTGGCTTGTCCCAACGGGGTAGATCTCACAGGAAGCTAATCGCAATGAAATGTCAATAGAAAATAAAAATAAATAGCTAGTTATGCTTCAGGTCACAGGTTCATTAGTTCTGATTGTGGTGGACTCCTCCTAGGCCTCTCTAAAATAACCAAGCTGGACATTTGATAATGTGGTATGAATGACAACTCAAACTGACCAGCCAATCAGCCACACCCCTGCTCTGCCAACTAAAGGCCTTAACCAAAATATAACTTTAAATACCTCTTTGCCTTATCTTCATTGGCCTTATCTCCCGAGTTAAGCTCCCCCCTCCTCCCCTGACACAGGGGTGATCGCCTCGTCCAGCTACGCACAGAACCGACCAGGCGCTTCTCTGTAATTACTTCTAGGAGGCTAAACTTCTTTCAACATTTACCTCACTAAGCCCTTGTTAGCACTTCAGGCCGCAGTTAAGACATCTAAATGCCTTGGCTCGCGTTTTTTTTACAACAGCCCGAAAAAAACAAAACAGGAAGTGTCCACCGTCACCCATTGGCCAGGAACAAGGAAGTGAGTGTGGCGGTGTGTCGGTAGGACCTCCGTGTGGTTTTGTTTTGACGAGGCGTCTGGGAAGGGTACAACAGAAAAGACTCCCCGTAGCTCCATGAAGTAACCCCGGCCAAACATGCAAGCTGGTCATTTGGTCGGAAATAAAATCCTGCTAAATATGTGACCGGGATCATCCTCTCAGACTTCCTAATCCGACAGTTTGTGCTCACCACCCGCTTAGAGCAGCTGAGGCCCTGGATGCAGTTCCTCGAATTATGTTTTTCTCTTAATATATATATAAATATATTTATATATATACTGTGCGGATAAGGTGGGATTAGTCTACAGTGAGGTGTGTAGTATAGTGGGGGGTTGTTTTTTGCTAACTAGGGGTGTTATTGCGCGGGGGCCCCTGTGGGACAGCCTCACTCCCATATCTCTCTCTCTCTCCCCCTCCCTCGTTCACCCCTCCCTTGTTCTCCCCCTCCCTCGTTCTCTTTCAGCCTCCCAGTCCAGTCTAGGAGTGAACAGGGCTCAGAAGGTTCAGGGTCATTAAACAGTTTTACAAGTTCATCATACTAATACCATCTATTGACCGCACACACACACACACACACACACATGCACGCACACGTACGCACACGCACACACACACACACACACACACACACACACACACATGCGCACACATGGGCACACGCACGCACACACACACAAACGCACAAACACACACACACGCACACACACACACGCACACACACACACACACACAAACTCAGTCAGTCAGTCTTCCACCCACCCCCTCAGACAAACAAACACACACCCAGACAGACAGAGTAGCATTGTCCGACACATTTTGTTAACATTTCCTGAACAGTGCCAGGAAGATGTGGTGAAGAGAAATTCTCTGGTAAAACTTGGCTAAAGATGTATCATTAAGAGGTCATTTTTGGTATTTACTCATTGATGTTTTGTTTGTGTTGTACAGAATGTGCATTTACAGAAAACTTGGCAGAATACCTCTACAACACCATGTCTATAAAAAACAGTATATAGGATAATATACGATTCAACTATTTTGGTTTTAGTTGGGTAATATTGTTACGCACCTGATTTATAATAATACTCACATGCAGATTCAATATGACCGTTAGCTGAAGAATCTGCTCTCCTCCAAGCGCAGAAGTGCTAGATAATACTTCCTTAGTTGAGTGAGCTGTGTTCCGATCACATCCGGATCTTTGACGCTCCAGAACCCGTTGTGAGTTACTGTTACTAACAAGGCACAATCTTACCTACTTACCCACCTCAAATTTAAGAGTAAATATAAAAATAAAAACATGTGAGGCCTGAATCGGGAGATGACCCCACCCGAGGCTATAGAAAAATAGTCTCTGTATTCAGCCTTCTCACCATCTCTGGGTCACCTAAAAGATGTGCAACAAGCATGCTGAAAATATACTTGTTTTCAGAATCCAACCCAGTAAAGATTTTGGTAAACTTCTGCCTCAGGATTGATTTACTGTGGATGTCAATGCTGAGGTGGCGTTTCTGCACACAACACATGAGATGGGACTTTGATGTCCTGATTCAAAGCCGTCCATTGGATGAACCAATCACAGTTTCCCAGAGACGATGGACATCCTGCTTGAGGACATTGTCCTGTATGACTTGTAAGACGTCTCTGTCTGCTTTTTAATGATGTAAACAATGTTGATCTGTCTGTCTCTCTGCCTGAATGTCTGTCGGTCTGTCTAACTGTCTGTCTGTTTGTCTCACTGTATGCCTGTCTGCCTGTCTCATGTGGACAAATCAGATACAGCACTTAATTCAAACAGTGTGAAAGGTCCCTGATAAATAACACACACATTGAGAAAATGTTGTCTTTATCATTTGATTTAAAAAAGGAGAGGAACTCACAAATAAGAGACTTAGGAATTAAGTAAACAGAGCATTAAGACATTTAGCTAAACCGCTAATTTAGGAATCTCCAAGGTGTAAGCTGGGATTTCTGTTCGGCTTGTTTGCACTCTGCATTATAGAGTCACTGTGAGGCAAAGGGGATAAGAGTGGGTTTAACCTTAAAAACAGCTTTGGCTCTAAACTTCACGGTTTGCTCCCAGAATGCTGACATAAGACGGAGGCTCATAACCGGGCAGCCTAATAAAAGCAGGCCCCTGTGCGAAGAAGATTCGAAAGATAAACAATAGACACATACAAAGTCACATGTAAAAGTAACGTATTTTTTTGTATTACATCAGAATAAATAGAAATCCCACTGTCAGTGGCCTGATCCTTTTGTAGCAGTCATCCTGGTTGTTTTTGTTTTTATGTAGAGTCATGTGACTGATCACTGTACACGATTAGTCACATGACTCTATACGTGATTAGTCACAAGACTACATAACATGTTGCGCCTAATATTAAAAGGTTAATATGATTTATTGGGACTAAATGGAAAATCTGTATTGACATACATGCAATTAATATTTAAAAATATAGAATTGTTTTAGTCATTTGGTCAGTCCTGTTTTAGGGAATATTGTTGAAAACCATTCCTCTGAGAAGGCTTTTAAAACACAATGACAAAGAAAACATTAATTGTTCAGTGTGTGTTGGCATGCAAAACTGAGGCTGTTTTTTGTTGTCGGTTTGCTGTGCTTTGTGATTTATTTAGTTAATTAACAAACAGGTATGCAAACATAATATATAATAAAAATGACAATTATAATAATAGTAATTGTTATTACTCTCAAACCAGTTCTCCCCCGACATTTTATTGCGTTTGCCTTTTGAATTAACATCAACAGCCCAAACACAAACTCCCAGAAGTCCACTGTGCAGTTGTCTGTGAACAGGCCGTGTGATGAATGCAGATCCAGGTTGTCTCTCAGGCCCAGTCAGGCATGTTGCCGCACATCTCTTGACTCTGGTTGGTGACGGTCATCACGTCGATGTTGATTCCGTTGGAGGTGAACACGTTGTGCAGCTCTGTCAGTTTTTCCTCAGAGAGCGCGGGCTCTCTGCTCAGGATCCAGGCGAAGTCCACGTGGAAGGTACTCAGGACATCGGTGCAGCTGTAGACCAGAGAGTAGCCCTCATAGTCGGTAGACAACACCCAGTAGGGGCTGGGAGGGGAATCTGCAGTGCAGGACAACATATTTAAAATACCTGTATAGCAATATAACCCATTTAAAAGACCGGAGATGTGTTTACCTTCAAAGAAGGTGACTTCTAGCTTGGCTGGTTCAGAGGGGACTTTGGCCTTAGCATGGCCAGTGATGGAGCTGACCGTATTGTCAGCACTGACAGAGAAACGAGGAGAGAGGCGTTAGACACATTCAACAAAGGTGTTTTGTGAGGCTTTCCAGCTCATGGGCCTCCTGGTCAATCATTAGCAGTTAACTTCACTGTTCCCTGTTGTTTGAGATCCAGCAGCTATCACGCTATAACAAGTGACCCACACAGTAACAGATATACTGGGAATGTGAGTACATGTAGTGTGAGTACATGTAGTGTGAGTATCTGTAACTTGAGTACATGTAATGTGAGTACATGTAGTGTGAGTACATGAAATGTGAGTACATAAAATGTGAGTACATGTAGTGTGAGTACGTGTAATGTGAGTATCTGTAATGTGAGTACCTGTAATGTGAGTACCTGTAGTGTGAGTACATGTAGTGTGAGTACATGTCGTGTGAGTACATGTAGTGTGAGTACATGTAGTGTGAGTACATGAAATGTGAGTACATGTAGTGTGAGTACATTTAACGTGAGTACCTGTAATGTGAGTACCTGTAACGTGAGTACCTGTAGTGTTGAGTACATGTAGTGTGAGTACATGAAATGTGAGTACATGTAATGTGAGCACCTGTAATGTGAGTACATGTAATGTGAGTACATGAAATGTACTCACAGCAGTTCCCTGTTCAGAACACCGACGACTCCGGGGCTCTTCAGAGAGTAGGTGGCAGTGCTGCATTGACCCTTCTGGAAGACGGCAGGGAGCTTTTGGATCTCATACCACTTGCCCAGATACTGCACCAAAGACAAGATCCAAGAGTTTTTGACAATGTTATGGTGTGGCTTAATTGTTCCCTGGAAACATTTAAGGTGATCCTCGCCACCCACGTCCCAAACCGTAGCCACTAAAACCAGATCAGCTTGTCCTTTTCAACATGCTAGTCCCCACTTATACAAAAGTTCATGCAAACCAACTTGCTGAATTAACCTTTGTAAAAAACAAACAGCGTTTTTTCACACAAGTGGAATAAGGAACAGTCTCTATTCAACTCCGGTCAAAGACGCTCACCTATATTAGTAAATAAATAAACAATTACTACATGACTAATCCACTGTCACTCAAGCCATTTCGTTTGATTATTTCAACAACTCCAATGTTTCTACACATGCAGTAACAAGCCATTTGTTTTGGTCACCCTGGCAGCATCGAAGTTAGCCTGGACGGGCGGTTGGGGGCATTTTCCAGGGCGTAGTGTCTGGGCATTACCTGCCAGGATGGACAGTAAAGTCAGGGAGAGGACCTGTAGAGTCTGCATCTTTGGACAGAAACAGAATACGAGACATCTTCAGCTCTTTCACGATGAATGAACTGTTAAGGAAACACACTGTAGACAACAATGCAAGCCTGGTTCTTAGACTCCGGTCCAGGAACAGCAATCTTCCACCCAGTGAATGTCACTCATGTTATGACCTGTACATGATGTAAATAGGCTGCTTCAGATCGACAGCATACAGAAAATCATTCAGAAGGCGATGTGAAAATGCAGAGGTTAGACCGTCAGAGATTGAAAGAGAAATGGGAACGGTTATTCCACTTAGAGCGTCAGAGATTGAAAGAGAAATGGGAACGGTTATTCCACTTAGAGCGTCAGAGATTGAAAGAGAAATGGGAACGGTTATTCCACTTAGAGCGTCAGAGATTGAAAGAGAGATGGGAACAATTATTCCCCACACTGTCAGAGACTAAAAGAGAGTTGGTAGCAGTTTCCCCCCTCACTCACCTTCTCTTGATCCAGAGTTCAGCCTGGTGTCAGTGATGTTCCATGGGCTCTAGTCGTCTTTTTATAGGTCATAAACGACATGTCTGGCACACCTCTCTCTCAGTATTCATGGCTGTTTTTAACAGAATTCACACGTCTGTGTGTGTGTGTTTGTGTGAGTGTGTTTGGGCGTGGGGATGTTGTGTGTGTCGGCGTGTGAGAGTATGGCACCTGTTCAAATGGATCAAACTCCAGGTTGACTGCACATGACTGATGTTTGTTTATTCTGCTGTTCTTATGTGGAATCACATATGCTTTCATCCACACCAACTATCAGTATATATTAATTACATGTCGGTTTCAAAGCCACTATCCTGCTGTTGAAAGCACCAGGCTCTGGGAAAGTACATAGGCACAGTAGATTAATTCAATGTTGTTAACATATCTACAAAAGTTTAAAAGAAACTTAAAACCATATAAATCAGGTGTGGGCAAACTAAGGCAGATGGTGGGTTTGAATATAAAAATAAAACTGGGTTTGATTGGGTCCAACAATCACTCTTAAACATCAAAATGATTAAGAAATTAGAAACATTAAAAAAGCAGTTTTTAGCCCGCTCATCAATTTTGACAAACAAATAGCACATTTTGGCATTCTTCTGTATTTCAAAGTGCTGATCTCTCCCTGAAGCCCAGGGGATTTTCCAGACAAACCCCTGGACAAACCCCTGTAACGGGGAGGGACATTGGCTTTGGACTCAGTACCAGTGTTCTGGGCCCTGGTGGGCATTTATTAACAAAAAGTATAAGTAACTATTGTAAATGTCACTGATAAATGAAGCAAAAGGTTTATGTGACTTAAGGGAAAAATGCTTTGTCATTTTTGCCCACTTTTATAAAACCCACAAAATGTTTTTATTATGACTCAACGCACAATATCCAACCACTTCCTGCCTTCTAGCAAGCGTCGACCAGGTGTCCATACCAAAATACATACTAAGACATATCAATTTATTTTGTAATTACTGTTGAGTCATGCTTTTATGTATTGACGGGTGAACCGAATATGAAACATAACATATCTGACAGCTTCTTGGGATGACACTAAGTGAGTGTGAGCGTTTTTAAAACCTTATTTTGGAGGTGTAAGGATTTGTTCATTCTGTTTGATAGTTATATTTATAAAATCAACTTTGTGACAAATAAAAATGAATGTTTTTATTAAAATAATTTGTACAATAAGTATATTAAATTAAGTTGTGCTCATAGTCAGTAATATGTATCCTAATAATGACATAACGCGCATCATGCTTGACGGACTGAATCTCCACAGTGACAGCGCCATCTAGTGGTTCGCCGAAACATCAGTTCAGAGGAATTGTACAGTCCTGCGTGGATTCACTAAAGAACTCTCACCTCTTCGTTCACTCTGGAGAAAACATGATACTTTGGAGAAAACATGACATGTGTTGGACTGGACGTGGTAACTATCTGGACATGTTTGGCATCAGGAATGTTTTTAAATAAGTAATTCGTTTGTTTTCTCTTTTTCAAATATTTTAGTTTACAGAATGTATCTAAGTCATCCCTTGTTGCTATACCATTGTGAGTTCTATTTTGGGAAGACAGGTAATCATTTTAAATTGTGGACTGAAAAAAATACACGCTCACACCAGACATATTTTGTCATTTTATTGCTTAGCCTTGTAAAATAACATTACACCCAAACACTCAGCTATCCACCATCAGTCATTGTGCAGTTGTCTGTGAACACGCCATGTGATGAATGTAGATCCAGGTTGTCTCTCAGGCCCAGTCAGGCATGTTGGCGCACATCTCTTGACTCTGGTTGGTGACGGTCGTCATGTCAATGTTGATTCTGTTGGAGGTGAACACATGGCACAGCTCTGCAATTTTTTCCTTAGAGAGGCAGGGCTCTCTGATCAAGGTCAAGGCGAAGTCCACGTTAAATAAAGGCAAATGCAAAAACTGTGAAAGAATGAAATATTGTTGTTAAAAGCAAAGGACATAAGCCCTGTATTCCTCTGACAGAAGGCTGTGTCCCAGCAGCTTGGCTACTCCTACCACTTCATTAAACACACTGTGGACCCCCCAACATGTGTACACAGGTGAACCAGTCCAGCTCTACAAGGCTGTCGGTTATCATTGGTCCGTTCTATTTGTAACTACTAACACCTGTTTGACCCACATGTATATAAACGGTCCCTCTCACGGTTCAGTCTTGTCACTACTGGCAACATAAACAGGTTGGGTTTCAGGAATTCATGGTCACTGTGACGACCACGCCATCTACTGCCCATCCTCCCCCTGCAGGAGGCGGGCTTCGGCGTTCGACGTCAACGGCCTTCTGACACCATTGCCCATCTCATCAACTCATTGCACCTGTTGTCTCGTCTAGCGCACCTGATCATCATTAAGTCATTCCCTCAGTATATATGTTCCCTCTGCTTCCTTTGTCTTTCTTTTTGGGTGTGTTATTCTGTCAGCACTTTCGGTTGTCTGGAAGGACGAAGCGCACTGTGGAGCTAGTAAGTTTGTTCATTTAATAAGATGAGAGCTGACACATGCTCTTTCTGAGTTGAGACAATAACACACAAAGACAAAGGGATGGGGAGTAGATGGCTTAGTCGTCACAGTCACCTAATTTGGGTTCAGTCACTTGATCACTTCGCTGTTGGTACTGTCTCAAATGACAAATTCTTGTTCTGAACATAATTTAAACAATGCAAACAAGATGTCTGTAGGTAAAGTATGACCAACATTGAGGTGACAAATGTGGGCAACATGTCAGGTATAAATCTACTGATACTTTCATCAATGTTTATTATGGCCAGATTAATCTGATTCCTGTGGGTTCAGGCTCATTGTAATACAATACAGTACTTAACTCGAAGGCTATAATTATGACAGCTCCTCACATAGTTCTTGACTGTGCTACAATGCCTTATAAAGTTGGGTTAAACTAGGCAGTGGTACTTATTTTGGGGTCCTGGCATTTACTGTTTGTACTCAAACAGTAATGGACCAGTGCCAACTACTACCCTGGTCAAACACTGTCTTGTCTCGAACCAGCTGTGCAGTGGTTGTCTCGAACCAGCTGTGCAGTGGTTGTCTCGAACCAGCTGTGCAGTGGTTGTCTCGAACCAGCTGTGCAATAATGATATTTCTGCAGTTAATCCACTGGTGTTTTTCCAATCAGCTCAGCTCTATACAAACATCACATGTTAATACAGTGGATGGAAACAGTTAAAATGTCAAGGAAGTGTTTTCAGAAACGGGCTGCTTGGTTTAAACGCATCTTTGGCATCGTATCCTGAATACAGAAGGCGCAAGAGGTGGCGTTATCTGCTGCTGATGCCCCAGAATCAGAATACAGGCTCCTGCCCTTTGCCACCCGTTCAACGGGACTGACGACTGAGCATGTTAAGAGCCATGAAACTCCTAGATAACTAGACATGCACAAACGCATGCCAGAGAGGTCTGTCCATGCCAGCACTTCCCCTTCTGAAGATTGTTTTATAGCATTTCTCCTGGTATGTCCCCTGTGACTCCAATTGGCTAATTGTCTACTTCATGTCAAAAATAAGCCCCGGGATTCGACAAAGACGTCCATTCATACCCGAGGCTTCAGTGTGGTGTGACACGGGAGAGAGGACATTTTCCTATAAATGCACATCCTGATGTCACCAGACTTTATCCTGAGAGACTACGGAGGTAAGACGTTTTTTCATGCTGTTGGGCTAAACATTTTTAATGAACAATCGCTAGATATTTAATGTTTGCATTTAGTTGGCATGATACCGAGCTCAATCAAGAGTGTGAAATATTGTCATGTGAAACTACGGTATGAAATCAGACTCCCAGGGACTGAAAAATGAGACAGCTGATTTCTGCATTGGTTTACAGTTTGAAATACATAACCTAAAATAACCAAGTTCATTTTGAAAAACATGGATCTCTTAATATTCTCAAATAATGTTTGTATAGTTCAATATTCATTCTTCTGTCTGGAAAATGTTACCAAATAGGAAATATTTTGTGACATTTAAGACATGACTTGCTATTTTAAGACATGATATCACATATTTTGCTTCTGATTTATAGAGATTTTATTTAGGATTTAAGTTAGCCTTTCAATTCCAACGTTGAGTGATTGTAATATTTTTCAGATGACATCTGCCTCTGGGAACATGACACCCTTATTCGCGCTCCTATTGCCCCTCCTGCCCCTCATCAGTGCCCAGGTACCCCACTGGGGGCCATGTCCGGAGCCTACCGTCCAGCCCTCCTTCAACCTCCAAAAGGTACCACCCCCCACCTGCCTGCCTGACCAATCCCATGCACCTACTCTACCTGTCAATCATGAATGACCAATTTAAACCGTTGACTAGTTTAATGTTCAGAGTTCAGGTTACACAATGCCTACATTCAGCATGGGACATTATTTTGAGAATGTGGTCATTCTGAGTGCGTACGTGTTCATTCACTCTTTGTTGTAGTTCATGGGAAGATGGTTTGAAATAGCCAAGCTGCCCGCCCAGTTTGAGAAAGGAAGATGCATTGAGACCAACTTCTCCATGAAGGCTGATCAAACCATCAGAGTGGTCAGCTCAGAAATACTGTGAGTAATGAACAATTCTGGTTTGTTACCTCACATCAGGTATTTGTCCACACTTTAATTCTTTTTCAGATGGTACGTAGTTCATCTCAATTGACATGACAGACCTTTTAGATGGCCTGCGGTTGTTTTAGGATCCTCAGACATTAATCTGATGCATCTCACCTTTTGGTGACCTGTAACAGGAAGACAGAGAGAAGGACAATTGAGGGATCAGGGGTCATTGAGGACCTGAAGAACCCAGCTAAGTTGGGCATCAGCTTCTCTTACGGTGAGTATTATCATAACATTACCACAGCAGTGGACAGGATGGTGTTCAGTAAAGTTTTGAAAACGTTATTTAAAATTTGCTTCTAAAAAAAACCAATGTGTCCTAGCAAACTATTGTCAACCATCTCATTGGTCATTTTTGTGCCAGAATGGTAAACAGAAACAAAAAAACCATGATGGTCATGAATGATGTAGCCTTCTGAACTGTGAAGAAAGTCTGAAGCTTGTAATTAGATCGTTAGCCTAGATTCAAAACTGAACGTCACCCACAGCCATCAATTTAATTTGACATAATTTAATGGCTAATTACATTGCACGCAGAAACAATCGCGACTGTAATCACGTCACTCCTCTGTGGAAGAAACAACGTGTGTGTGTGTGTGTGTGTGTGTGTGTGTGTGTGTGTGTGTGTGTGTG
>JACXGJ010003463.1:9501-53617 GCA_016801105.1 Esox niger
GACATGGCCGTGGTAGGCCAGGGGAGGGCCATAGGATGGGGGGATGGTACTGTACGACGGCCCCTCCGTCTTCATCATGGACTGGAGGCTCTGGAAGCCCTCCCCTGACATGTAGGAGCTGGACGTTGGGATGCCCATGATGTAGCTGGATGGGGGCGGGGGCGGGGGGCGGTGGGGAAGGGGGGGGGGCTGGTGGAGGGCGGCAGAGTGCGGGGGCGGCGGGGGTCCTTCCGGGGCCTCAGGTGGGTCTCCGGCCCCTGGTGGATCGCTTTCTCCTGGGAGAGGGACGGACGGGTGGGGGGCTGGACGCTTGCGGTCTGTAGGGAGAACGGTGAAACAGAGGTCACTTTCAGAGGATAGCAGGACCCTCGGCAGACCCAGGACCCTCGGCAGACCCAGGACCCTCGGTAGACCCAGGACCCTCGGCAGACCCAGGACCCTCGGCAGACCCAGGACCCTCGGCAGACCCAGGACCCTCGGTAGACCCAGGACCCTCGGCAGACCCAGGACACTCGGTAGACCCAGGACCCTTGGCAGACCCAGGACCCTCGGCAGACCCAGTCAAGCAGCTCATTATCTGTGACAACTGTGTGTTTTGACTGTCGATCTATTTAAGCTTCCTTGCCAATATACATTAAACAACCAGCTAGATGCTAGGGGTATGTGTCACAGCTCTGGGTGTACATGCCTCCTACATCCTGCCAGAAACACTGGGATTGAATTAGAAAAATCTATGGACTATGCCTGGTATTTTATGGATTAATGGAGTGTTCATCATATTTCTTGATCCGACTGGTAAATGTGCATCTAAAGCAAGTAAGTTTATTTATATAGCACAATTCATACATAGAAGCAATTCAATGTGCTTTACAGTGAAAATAAAAATACTAAATGCAATGGAATTGAAACAGAGATTGTAACAATTACACAGTTGTTATTCCTCTGATAGCACCAGAACTTGCATTATGATTGGTATAAGATAGTATATACAGTACATTTAATACTGAAATAAATCAAAAAGGGAAATATAAAATACAGCATAATAATAAAGCATATAATAAGAAAATATATCTAATAAAACAAATAAAAAACTTTGGAAGCTATAAGGCTCACAGTGGGGTTAAGTTTAAGAGCTCAGTCATAGGCACGTGAAAAGAGAAGTGTTTTTAGCCTGGATGAAAAAATTGACACGTTTGGTGAACGTCTTTGATCATCTGGTAGTTTATTCCAGTTGTGTACAGCATAACTGCTAAATGCAGCTTCTCCGTGTTTAGTTTGGACTTTACTAGCTCACCTGAGTGCATGGATCTAAGAGCCCATATAAGACACCTCTCCGCCACTCAACCCCGTCAGACCAGACGTTTATACCCGCAGGATTGTGTCCAGTATTAATCCCCATCACACTACTGTGGACTCACCCGATGGAGGTAGCGAGGTGGGTGGGGGGGGCATCGGAGGCTCCAATCGAGGGATCTTGGAGCCCAACGGTTCTGGAGAGGGAGAGGTATCTGTCACAAACACCCACAGTCAGGAAACATGCAAATCACCGTTGGCCGTGTGCTTCAGTCGATTCAGCTCCGGTCCGAGACAGAGAAGACGTTTTACTCACCTGGTGCCTTGCTTTCTTCTTTAGGAGATGTAACCTGGTAAACAACAAGAAAAATGGGCATCACGGCAGCTCAATGCGGCCAACTTGGTCATGACAGCGGCGTGCTGTCGACAAGGAGTGTCGGCCGGGCGCCTGACTCACGTGGGATCTTTTGAGGTGGCGGGGAGGGCTGGTCTGTGGCGAGGCCTTCTTGCTGAGTGGTGGGAGGACGGGGGGGCTTGGGAGTGGAGGCTGCTGGGGGGTGGGGATGGGGGTAGTGGGGGTCTTCTCGCTGGGGGTTTGCGGCATCTGCTGCTTGCCCTGGGAGTACAGGTCTAGAATCTGGTGGCAGATGTCTGCGGAGCGGTGGAGTTGATTAAAGGGGGGTTGAATTTCGACTGTATGGGTCCAAATACAGCTGGCGAGAAAATACACGAACAGTCCCCAAAATGATGTGAAAAGGGGTGAAAGACTTGCACACATACATTGTTGTCCGCCGAAAGAAATGACAAACCCAAACCAGTGCCCACCTTCCAGCAGCTCCACTGGGACATCCTGGACAAACTGCTCCCACCACCGCCGTGACGACTGCCGGGAGGTCCACTCCTGGATGTCGAACTTACACAGCCGGCCAGCCAGGTACATGACCGCGACCGCTATGATCTCTGGCTCCCACTGAAGGGACAGCATGGTGCACAGACTGGGGGTAGGACAGACAGCCAGTCAGGTTGGCAGTCGGTCAAGTGATAGGGTGCAGATTCCAGAAGCATCTCAGAAGTAAAAATGTGCTGATTTAGGAACCGTTCACGTCTTTTAAATTGTACTTAATAGGGAAGGGGAACTTATTGTAGCATTGATTTTCTACAAATGAGAAGGGCAGTGCCGTAAAGGTCGTATATCATGGAACCGCTTCTATACCTTCATAGTTTGTCAATGTCAAAGCAATGGCGCCATCTAGTGGAGATTTCTAATGGTGCATCTAGTTGTGGCTGTAGTTGTCATGACAACGTAGATTTCTCCTTGATATCTGCCAATACAAATACCTGCAGCAAGCATTGACTAACTGCTGCGTGACCTGACAACCCTCTGTGTGTGCATTGGCCAATCATTGTGTATAATATTAATGTTTATTTTTCCTTTCTCAAATGAATTGATTAGCCCGAAAACATCTAAACAATCATTCTGTGGATTATTACGGTTTACAAATGTGACCAGTCAAGCAATAAAGCAACTTGTGGATTACATTAGGCTATTGTCTATCAAAATGGACTACAGCAAGCACCAAATAGAGGTTGGAAAACTCTAAACGTATTTAAAGCCTTGTTTCCACTCTGAATCAGGGCCAAATTAGAGCTCAACTCAAGATGACTTTCACTACTACTATTCAGACTGGGGATGTTATCAATAATTTTTTATTAAAAAGATTGCCCATGAGCTATTGGTTTCAACAAAAGGCTAGTAAAGCTGAGTGAGCAGAATCTAGTGAAGTAAATGGGCAAAGCACATGATCCAATTTTGCAATATTGCTGTGTTCTTGTGTGTTTTTGGTTAGGAAACCACTACTTTGTGAACTATGCAATACCTCTGTTTGCAATACACACCTAAACAATACAATATTTTCTAGTACCCATATGTAAAAATTTTTACTTCTGGGTACTGAAATTGGTCCCAAAAATATTAATAGGAAGCATGTTGATGCAGTTCATTCTAGCCGCTCCACAAACAATAGGGCTTCCGTTGCCCTGCCAATAGGGCTTCCGTTGCCCTGCCAATAGGGCTTCTTTTGCTGTGGGGAGTGGAAATGACAACCTGAGCTTGAACAAGTGAATAAGTGAACCTGTGCCCATATAAGAACACCATCTAGATTGTAAAAAAAAAATTACAAAAATATTTATGGGAACTTCACTAGATACGGTAATTAGACACTATTTAAAATTGTGTTCAGCGACAATGCGGAAGAGCTTAGCGCTGGCAACAACAGTGGTTGGATCTCTGTGAGGTTCCTAGCTGCATAAAGCTTACAGATGACAACCTTCTCTTCAATAGAGGAGTATTAGCACTTCATTCTTAAACGGAATTTGAGAAAAGTCTGCAGGTCATTCAGAGAATACAGCTAATTTGAAGACTTCCAGCGTTTCTCTGTTGCATTCATTTTACCGCGGCACTCCGGCATGGCGTAAACATAGAAGCCACAGTAACAAAAAATGTATTCCCGATATTAACTTTTGAGTGACACATTAATAGCATTTTTATGAGTGTATAGGTAACGTGTCCAGTTACAACACTGTTCTTACATATATTGAGATTTAGGTGCTATTGTATTCAAGTGCAACTTGGGAAACAGAGTACATTGTCTTTGTAGTCTGAATAAACCAATGAATCCGGCACACTATGCAGGCCAGCTGGGTGAGCATCTTCAGAGTTTGCATGTTCTTCAGGGAAGAGGGAGAGACACAGCGCAGCAACAACATGTGCAGTATTGAAGTGTATTGTTGGAAGACTCATTTCCGTCACAAGATCATTTTCACCTGAAAATCTCTAGAAGCCAGCATTTCAAATGTTTGCCTTGTTTTGATGTTAGTTTGAATTTAGACGGCGGGTGCTAGCATGGATGTCAAATTACTACAGGTCAGTAAAATCTAAGTCACCCGGCGAGTGGCAGCAGACAGACGCAGAGAAGGGCTGCTGTCTCCGTTGCAACAGTAACCTCTTCAGGCGAAGCTGAACATTTCTGATCTGTGATTTATTTTGCCTTAGAGAAAACTTGTATTCTTTTTTTGAGTCATTACACAGCATACTTGTTTGTTTTGTGTTTTATGGTGTAAAGGGATGGGGTTGGCTGCCAAACCGAGTGGCTTGGCGATTTTGAATTTACCTGACACATTTGCTAATGAAACAAAATGTTAATTTGACACCCTGGTTAGAAGTGTTATGTGCTTTTAAGGTATGATTGAATTTACATTTGTTAAAATTAGAAGCATCATCAGAAGGAACATTTGTATTTAATTCATGCCAGGGTATACTGGTACACAAATGACAATATTGGTACACAAATGTATGAATATTGGCTATCGGTATTGGTCAAGAATTCTGTTATCGGTGCATCCCTTGTAATTATGCAAGCTGGACTCTTACCTGTCATTCACAAATGTCCAGGCCATCTGAACTAGCTTCTGGACTTTGTTCTTATCACCTGAAACAGATCGGAAATACTTCAGATCTGTAAACAGAAAGAAGTGTATGAGCGAGGGGGTAGCACACATTTAGACCGTGTTACATCTTAGACTTGATGTTTCCATTATTGTAGATTAAATGTAGGGACCTGATTCACACTATATGGTCGACCCGTGACACTGCGCTGACTGGGTTCATATTTTCTTTAACCAGGCCAGCACACCCTGTAGTGTGAATTAGGCACTCAATCCATGTACCTTTGAGCTGCTTGGCGTAACGGAGCAGAAACTGGTATGGGTGCTCCACCTGCAGATCAAACTTAATCGTCTGCAGCAGGATTCTCTCCAGCACCATAACCTCCTCCTGTACAGGAGTCACCAAGTCATGAAAAATTTTGTAACTAACAAGTGTTTTTAGATCAAGACCATCCTTCTCAGGGAGGGAAATATTACTAACTACATGGTTGGGGTCACAAAATGTTATTTAAGCAATTTACAATGAACTAAATAAAACAATTCACTCCGTTTTCAGTGGTGTGTTGTGACAGTAGGCCTGAGGACTTACACATTTAAATGATAAAGAGGGACATTCCAATTAGTAAATGACTGACCCATGCATTCCAATAATAATGTATGTAAAAATGCTAACGCAGAGATTCCAGAGGCTTCACATTTAACAAGAAGGATCTCATGTCACAGTGAGAGAAGACTGTTATTCCACTCGTAATAAATGTTATGAACTACAAATGAACACATCAAGACCAAAAAAAGTTTTAGCTTTAAAAAAAAGTAAACCCATGGAAAGGTTTTCCTTAGTATAAATATATGGTACCAACATATGGTATGCATTTATTATTACCATTTTTCCACAGGCACCAAGCGAAACTCTCACCTTTGGGTCATCTCCAAACTGGGCAAACTGTATGTCGTTCAGAAGGCTACGAGCTGTCTTGATTATGTCTTTGCATTTCTTTGGGGTCTCTTCCACTTTACCTGCCAAGAATAGACAGCAACCCCCAGTCACCTGTAGACAGAGCATGTACACATGATGAATACTGGATACCTGTTCAACCTGAAAGAACAATTACCACTGCAAAGGAAACAACATGATCAAAAGCACAACTTAATACTTACATATCTGGGAAACTGCTTGAAGGAATGGAACATGTAGAATCGATGGAAGTATATGATCCCTGTAGCCAATGTGTCATAGTGTCTGGTCACAAGGTTCAGGAACTAAAGAGTTACGGTAACAATTATGAGGATAATTAAATACTTTACTTATAAACCTGACTAATGGACCGTACTAGTTTTTATAACCAAACCCTCAACAGGCAAAAGGTACAGTGTGTTGCTGGACTATTTGTAGGTTTGCTAAAAAAAAATTTTTTAAAACACGCTTGCAACTAGACACGGGGATTTAGAAGACATACTGTTTATATTGACGGAATCGAGAATGGGGGAAATATTGCAAATTGCAGGCCGGTTGAACATTCATCTGCTACGCTTTACACCTAAATATAAATTGTGGCTAAACAATGAAAGAGGAAGGATACAGTCCTAGGCGCGTGCCCACGTCGAAGATGAACCGAGCCCCCTCTCTTCGGTACCGGGCCTCGGTGGCAGGGTCCAGGCCCTCGGACTGGGAGGGGGTGTGAGCCAGGTCCTTCTTGTCCCAGTACCAGCATGGCTTGATGTGATCCAGACCTGCAGCTGGATTTCCAGGGATCAAATTCTCCCTGTATTCTTTCATTAGCCAACGATACTAGTTTGTAATAGGTTGCTAGCTAGCCACTGCACACACTACAGTACCCCGATATCAGCCTCTAAAGACAATAATTAATGATGAAAGGATGTAGCTAGTAACACTGCGATGCTATCTCTCTGATATGAACAATTGCATATAGCTCACAGCTTGCGGCAACAATAACAATTTCATTAAAATAGATACACTTAAATAGAAGTGTACACCGCCATAGCTATCTAATTCATATATACAACATTCTATCCCTCTCTCTATATATGTATATATATATATATATATATATATATATATATAACAATTCATCCACACAAACATTGGGGCGGGCACCTTATTCAATTTCATATTGTCGATTGGCATAATATTCAACAAATCATGTCGCCAATGTCGTTACCATTTTTGGTCATAGTAAACCCCTAAAGTAGACGACCAATCAGATACCACAAATGGGGTGGGTTTTGTGTTTATGTGGTGAAGCCGAACATGCTATTCGCGAGTGAACCAACTGACTTATCGTATAACCAATGGCACGTTGACATTTGAACCAATCCGTATGAACCACCCGTGTAAAAAATGTTAAATGAATTTTGAACCAATTGGCAAACCATTGAAGTAGATCGTCCTTCCCATCAGCCAATACGAATCAAGAAATTTAACTTTGTTTATGTGGGTGTACTCCAGGTTGCGTGGGTGTAGAACGTTTGGGCTCCAATCAAACAGTTAGAAAACCGTGTAACAGGCGTGGCTTACCCAAATCAACATGTTAGGTTTTACACCCTTACCTTGTGGAGAAGAGGTTAGGATTGAATTCCAGTTTGACAGGAGAGAAACTAGTGTACTCAGTTACAAGGTAGGTAGTTTTGAAAAACAATGTTATTAACAAATACTGGCATGCAGTTACTGGTTTATATTACTAGGCATTCTGCTTTCCATTTAAAACTTTACCTGACATTCCTGCATTGCGGCCGAACGTCGCTTGCAAAATTTGCGAGACTAGTTAGCAAACGTGCTAGCAATTGTGCGTTATAATCTAGCCTTGTTTAAACCAGATTGACGTTGGTTGTTTGCTCTCTATTCAGAGTTTACAATTCATAATTCTGCAACGACTTATTGGTTTGCTAATCTTGTTCCATTACATGTTTTTTGAATGGACTCCTCCGTTCCTCACTACAACCAAGACCGTTAGCCTAGCCAGATAGTCCAATTAGATTGCTTGTTTGATGGGCGTGATTCAGCTAGCAGTGAATCTAGCTACTGTACCTAGCTCAGAGGGATTGTACATCTAAAACGTCGGTCTGTCCGACAACTACTGTACTATATAAACTTCTAAATTAAACAAGATATCTAAGTGTAACAAGTTTCAGAAATAAGCTCTAGTATAGCTTTTTATAATCACGTATTTACAATCCTCGCAAAAGGCTTTACTTTACGTAAGTTAAAAACATGCTATAGTTAGGTTGCTTATTAGGAAACTATTCAGTACTCTATTCAAATCTTTGAACTCTGGATGTACGAGGAGTTTTCGTCTCGTAGAGGAAGTGCTAAACATCCAATGAAATGGACGTTGCAGTTAACTAGTAGTTGTAATGTATCTGTTAGCTATTTTAATAAACGATTATTCTATTCATAATATGTTCGATTATTCAAATAATGCACATAAGAGCTTATGAACCACATTTTATGAACAATCTTAAAATGTGCACAACAATATAACACTGGACAAAATATGAACAACATGTAGGCTTGATCGTAAATGTTTCACGAGTTGAAATTAAAGGTCCTAGATGATTTCAAATGCACATTACCGGTCAAGGGTATAGATTACCGGTCAAGTAATTTTTGCCTAATTGAATTCATGTTAGTAAATTAATTTTCTTAACTAATACTGTAAATAGAAATGGATGATTACTTCGTCCCCATGCTCTCATCAATGGACGCGTCAGCTAGCGCAGACGGGAATCAGGTGTCAGTTGACCATGCGACTGCTCGTCTAATAAAATCTATTGACCAACTGCCTACCAACCGAATAATAGTTGAATCAGGTCAGCCCCAGTGCCTGCGCAACTTTACCCGCAACATAGTCCAACAGTGTAACATGAATTACTATTTATGTTGTACACTTGTTATTTTCTTTATTGCTCAGTAAGCTTATCTGAGTTGTTCTGCTTTTTTAAGTATGTATTTTAGACACGCGGAGACCCAATCGGCATTCCGCACCGATTCTTTCTTTTTAAGTGCGGAGGCATTGTGCCTATGGAGAAAGTTCTGGCAATTCTGGCAGCCAAAGCGCGCGGTATGTTTATCGTAATTTTTTGCCTTCACCCACGTTAGATGCTCTCGTTTGTGTTTTTGCCACGCGCAGCGGCGGGCCATTGCTGCCTGAAGAAAATTTTCAAAGAGGTGCATGAGATCTTAACACCGTTGTCAAACTTAGGCTAATAGAGGCAATGGGTTTAAGTGGTTTTACAATTCGAGTTTGCGAGTTAGTCCTACAATCGTTTCAGCCCCTGAATGATTTCCACAATTTGAACCCCTCCACTTTATGATGCACATGTCAGTTAAGTTTGGAACTGGTTCACAGATGACACATTTGTGGCGGTGGTAATTCCCTGGGTCTCAGGATACCACATTATCCCTATACTTGGGTCACGATTCACTGCGATGTTTTGGGATGTAGTTAGCATTGTGATTCTATAATGCAATTGGTTATTCCATTTTGTCATTGATAATCATACGATCAATCGACTAATTTAATCAACTGCTTTTATTTAGAACTTATTTGTGCAGTAAAAATCTACGAACTGTGTTGATTGAAGACATCTATGGGGAGGTCTTGGGCTACTTAGGAACCTTACGAAACCTTACTAAAGTATAGATGCAGTAACTGTAACAGTTACAAATATCAGCCAGTAATAAGAGAATGTTCAATAAATGTCCTTAAAAAATGCTTTAAAACACAAAATAAATGTATGCTCTGTACTGTGCTCTGTTAACATGTATATTATATGTCAGGGATGGGCAACCTGGATGTGGCTGGGGGCCACAGATATTACGTACTTTTCATCTGGGGGCCGCAGATAGCTTGGAATAACATCGGGGGGCCACAGTCATCCGGGGGCTGCAGATTAACTTATTAACAATAACATTAAAAGTAAAATTGGTCTGATGCTAGTTCACATATATATGAGCTATTTTAAAAATATTGAACAATGTGCCGTCTTCCCGATCTCTTCATCTCTCCTGGCGATCAGCGTGTTCGTTGCTGTGTAATTAAATGTGTTAATAACCCTTTGAACACTATAGATTTTTTGGATGTTTTCATTACTTTGATATTTCTGTAGGTATCATGTGTTTTATGGCTCAAACCTCTGCACACTCTCAGCTACACATAGATAGACGTGACAACAGCTTTCATAGACCCTGAAATTACTGTTATGTGTCAACATGCAAAAAATTATTTCAGGTCTATTTCATGTTTTGTTTCCAGTATAGATTTTGTTTGTTTCAATGCTAACTTTACAACACATTTAAGGTCAAATATGATAAAAAGTTTTAATTTACTGTTTTCAAAATTCATTCAAGGGCCGCAAAAGGAGGGGGTGGGGGCTGCCAGTTGCCCATGCCCGTTATATCTTTTTGCCCTTGTCTTCATGTTTATGTTCCGGGAGAGAAGCTCTTGCTCTGTATATAGCTGTGTGACTGGTAAAAGAAACGCCAATGTCAAAACCTTATCTCGGTTGGTTTTGTAAAAACCTGGTGTCAATGTATCAATGCCATTTTGCTGGGATAGAAATCGCTGTGCTTTACTGTATCGATACCCCTACTTATTTGTTCTGGTGGGTTCTGGTGTGTCTACTTGATTGTCTTAGTGGAGTGTTCTTGGCTTCAATTCAAACAGTGTAGAGTCATGACATTCCCAGTAACTCTGGGAATGTTTGCAAAGCAGACTAAACGGATCAGTTCATACTAGTAGTGAATTTGTAATTGCTTAGTTGTTATTTTCTTAAAGTAACCTATATTTGCAACATAGGCCTAACGTAACTCAAACGGTTGTTGCAACAACGTGGAAGTGGCCAATTGAAACTTTAAACTTAGTAGAAAAAAAAACTCCTTCATGGAAGGAGTGTCTCTGATTTGTCAGTCTGCATATGCCCTGTTTGTTGTGTCATGACCTATGACGTGTCACTGGGTATGATTTGTAAATTCTTTGTACTGCCAGCAGGAGCGATTTCTGTTGGAGATGCACTTTTTGGCTATTCTGGTACTCAAGAATATTTGGTAACATGATAAAGATGTAACCTATTGGTGAAGTGATTTCATATTGGCATTTCATCTATATGTTTATTTAATATATCATCCCAGTTTCTCACGAAGTCGCTCCTGAAATCTGGATTTCCCCTTAAATTTGGCCTCAGATTTCCCCTCAGATTGAATGTGTGAACACGCTACTTTGTCGGCTGTAGTCGACAAAGTCAGAACTGTTCCGTTTTAGGATGAGGTTTTCTCACATGGGGTGTGTGGACTTAGCTTCAGGACCAGGATTCCACTCTACTGGATGCAGCATCGTGCTGTGACCCAGCTGTCCTCCCTCCCGTCCAGTCTGACTGTCTGGCCCTGAACCCTGCTGGGAGCCCTTGGCTAGGCCATGGGGCTGTCTCAAACGGTCTGTAGTGTCTCAAATGTCCCAACCTTTTCTCCCCGTAATAGTACACTCGTTTTTCCGGGGGCCGTGAAGCTGTGGGCAAATGTAGTACACAGTGTAGCGTGACAGTTTGGGACGGGACCCGGTGAGGTGCAGCTCGTTCTGTGGGTCTGTCCGTAGTTGGAAGACCTCAACAAGCAGCTGTCCCACTCTCTCTGTCAGTCACACTCATTCCCCAGTGCCGCTTATGCCAAAGGGTGTGGCTGCCTCAACCTTGTTTAAACTGACACGTGTGCCATGACAGGCCGGCACGCTAACTGGCCATCCGTTCTCCTCCCCAGCGAAAGTGTTGCCTGCAAGCGGTGGACTACCGTATTCGCCGCGGTGATGCAGGACTGGCGGATCTCCTTCAGCTTTTGCCAATAAAAGGAGGACAAGAAATGACTGAGAAATTGAGTGCGTGAGGTGGTGGAAGGAGTTAGTGGAGGAAGCTGGATGTGAGAGCGGGTGTGTAGAAGGGAGAGCGGGAGTGAGGCAGCGGCATAGTGAAAACATTAATAAACGGGACGCCTAAGATGGCTGGGAGCAAATAGTCGAAGGTCCAGATATGTAATGCTAACTGACCGTCAACTCTGCTACCCTGGCTATTTAAAGATGTCAGTATAACGGTGTGAAGCCTTAGGCAGTCAAACACAGCACAGTTATAGGATAAAGGCTGACATTTGGTGTCCTGGCCTCTGGTCAGTAATGTCCTTGAATTATTTAATGAGATGTTTTATTGCCTCTGCATTTTCAGTGTACTAGACCAGGCATGTCCTGCTGAACCTCTGGTGTGGTTCTGTGTTTCCTGTCCGTGACTCTGTGTCTGTTTCTGCGGTCTGCTCCTAGTTGCTGTGTTAACCTGGCCAAACCACGGGTTACCACGGCAATGGTGTTACTGGTATTCCTTTACATAAGATGGCCACGTTGGTCGCTGTTAGACTGAAAAGTAGACAGACCCATTGACAGACAGCCTATTGTTTAGGGTCGGCGTCTAGAATCAACATCTTTTCAACCAATGGAGACAGTGGTTTATATTTTAATGAACCCAAGAGTAGAGGTGGCTATCAGCCAAGCCAAATTTGAGCCCAATGCCCTGATCAGGGGGATCATGGGGTCCTGTCACTGGAAACTCATTTTAAAATGGATCGTCCACACTCAATGACACTGCAGTTTTCAATGAGAATTAATTCTGTTTTTCAGGAAAGGCTTGTGTTGACCTGCAGAAAGAAAACACCTAGATCATAGATTAATGTATCAATCCTTTATATGATCAACCAAGAGTATGGGGAGGAAATAGGAGGTTGATAGTAAACCAGCTAGAAATAGCTGGTCGCTGTACATGTATTTCATTTCCATATGATATATGCCTGCTGGGTTTTACATCAACTCCTCAGAAAAGGAGAGTTAATGAGAGTTTAGATTATGCAGTCTGTCCTGTCCTCTAGTGGTTATTACTGTTAACTACAGCTTGTGTTAGTCATCATTGGACTGGGTTTCCTTTGTCGCCTAGTTTTTATCAGTGTTGATGGTGAACTTTCAGTCCTAACAATTGGGATTGTCTTTAAAAGCGTAAACAGAAATGTCAAAATCTGCACATTCCTGTTTTTTGTTCGGTGTATACAATGGCCTTTTTTAATATTGGATGAAGGGCTGTGTTCAAAACAGCCTTGCCTTCAGTGATGAGGGTGATTAATGCGTGCGCCTCTTTTCCTGGATGTCTGGGCATTACAAAACTGTGATTCTATCAATTTAGCGTGTGGGCTTATGGCTCAATTCACTCCATAATGTCATGGGGTAAAGACCGCACAGAACGTCCCTGATCCTATATCTTGCATCCTATAACACTTTTTTGAAAAATCCCTCTGGAGTTTAATTTGAATATTTAGGGTGTGACTGTTTATGAAGACTGTATGACCTACGGTTTGTTGAATCACCAGTCAAATCTTGGTCTCTTGTCATGGTGGGTCGAAAAGGGAAAAAGGCCGCCTGCCAGGGAAGACTGATGTTCAACTCAATTTGGCCGTTCTTTTCTGTTTGTGCCAGAAGAGATAAAAGCCTTTCCTTTGTTTCTTTTATTTTACGTTGTGTTGGGTGGCATGGACTGACTACAACCATCTGGGATATTTATTTCAGTTGAAACGTTTGATTCACATAATTTTTAGTCTCCCTTTTCCCGAAGCGTCTTTTTAGGTCAGTGACTGGTTTGTTCCTGTCTGTCATCCTTTTCTCAGCTCCTGCTCTGTGTCCAGTTGCACCATGGGTAAAAAGAGTAGAGTGAAAACTCAGAAGTCGGGGACCGGCGCCACGGCTGTTGTTTCGCCCAAAGAGATGATGAGCCTCATATCTGAGCTCCTACAGAGTAATTACCCAGCTGTCCCCCAATATCACACCCTGTAATAGTGTGTCTGACTAAAGCATGTTCAGATGACTTTTTGCCAAATTGCACTAAATCCACCAAAACATAAAAATGCCCGTGTAATTTATTATAGTAAAACAGTTTTTACTCTTATATTAGACAGTTGTAAGGTTAATCTGTGTCTGGGGAACAAGTTGTCTGATTACAGTATGTGCCCCCATCCCATGTCTGTCTGGTTAGAGTGCAGCAGCGCTGCCCCTTCCCCGGGAAAGGAGTGGGAGGAGTATGTCCAGATACGAGGCATGGTGGAGAAGATCCGAAAGAAACAGAAAGGTGAGTTGGAACACACTGGGCTGGATTCGGGGCTGTACGGAGTCTGATCATAACTGCGTGTTGTCTGTCTCCCAGGTATGTCAGTGATGTTTGAGGGTTGCAGAGAGGAGTATTTCCCTGAGCTGATGGCATGGGCCCTGGAGAGTGGAGCTTCCTGTGAGGGCTTTGAGATTGCAGACTTTCCCGGTGAGGGTTTTGGTCTCAAGGCCACCAAGGCCATCAAGGTGGGTCACAACCATCCAGCCCTGCTGTCTTCATCTGTCTCCCTCTTAGAGGCAAAATAATCCAAAAGAATTAAGGAAATTTGTAGATTTGACAGTAATGTGTGTGAAACGGCTAAATGTTTCTTAGCTGTATGGCACTATGTTAACATTGAATTACCTTAAATATTGTATTGTATTACAGAGAAAACTTCAATACACAAAGAACAAACAGTTGTTTTGGGTAGTAATAAAACACTAATACCTGTTTTATACACTAAGCAAACATTACATTTTCATTCTGATGGTTCCCCTGTCTGTTCAGGCAGATGAGCTGTTTCTATGGATCCCCAGGAAGATGCTGATGACAGTGGAGTCTGCGAAGAACTCTGTTCTGAGTGAGTTTAAACCATTCTGGGTTTATGTCCATGATGTTAAAGATCACTTGAACTATGGAATGGCGTGTGGGCTTTTGTCTGTTTAAAATTACACTTAAAATCACGGGCACAAACGGCACACACGCGCACACGCACGCACGCGCACACAAACGCGCACCCAAACGGCACGCGCACCCAAACGGCACGCGCACCCAAACGGCACGCGCACCCAAACGGCACGCGCACCCAAACGGCACGCGCACCCAAACGGCACGCGCACCCAAACGGCACACACTACAGTGCTCTGTAACCTCGCCTGTCTCCCCCAGGTCCCCTGTACAGCCAGGACCGTATTCTCCAGGCCATGGGGAACGTGACGTTGGCCCTCCACCTGCTGTGTGAGCGGGCCGACCCATCGTCCCCCTGGCTGCCCTACATTAAGACCCTTCCCGGGGACTATGACACACCTCTGTACTATGAGGAGGATGAGGTGCGCCACCTGCTGTCCACTCAGGCCATCCAGGATGTCCTCAGCCAGTATAAGAACACCGCCCGCCAGTACGCATACTTCTACAAAGTCATCCAGGTAAGACGGTGCTTCGTCACCAGTTCCCTCCTTCCAAACTGTTGAAGAACCAGTCGTGTTGGACCTCCCTCTTCTAAATCCTACCTTTACTAGGCCATCTTGCAGCGTGACAGCTCTGTCCCTGCATATAATAAGTTGTCTCATTGCACCTACGGTCAGGTACAAAGGTTTTGGCTCCCTAACACTTTGTTCGTATAATGGACTGTTTGCTCTAGCAAATGGCATGACTCAAAACACACAACCCAAGAAGGACGGCACCGACATAGAGACCAGCGTCAGGGTTCTTAGGTATATTGTAGAGAACTGTGTTTCTGGTTCTGTGAGGTAGGACATCAACCCATATAGCCCTCTACAGTAGTTCTCAGTGTCTCCCAGCAGTGCACAAACAGAAACTACCGGTCAAAGACTGTGGCAGACTAAATGAAAAACAAAAAGAACCAGAACTACACTATTTGCGCGCAGGCTTGTTTACCTATATTGGTTTAGCCCGCTGTAATTGGGGTCATATACTGGGTGGTTTTCTAGGCAAAAGACTGAGTGGCGTGTCATTGCTGCTCTTTCCCTTATCTGCTCTGATGTCACTGCACTGTCATCATGCTGCAACTTAATAGAGGGAGACACCTGAGCACTCAGTGGGCTCATCTGTGGTTGTGGAGCACCCAACCCCTGGAGAGGCTGCTATCGAGCCGGTTACTAAACCCACACGCCCCATATGAAACCCTTTGGTTAACACATTACGTTCTTCTACAATGAAATCCTATATTGCCTCCTGCTGGACGTAAGACTTGGGCAGGCGATTCATCTGTATTTTGGAGTTGAACTTACCTATGGTGATAAATCACTCTTCCGATCCAGTTTGAATACAGAAAAGGACTCATCCTGTTTGGTGTCACTGTGTGTACCAAAATGAAAATATAGAGGGAAATGATCTTAACTGGTGGAAGATAGAAGATCGCTGCAAAGGGTTGTTCAATTTGTGGTGAAAGGATCTTGTTCGAGTGCCAGAAAAATTCAAACTGATCTTCAGACCACAGTTTTAATTTGCACCGTACTCTCGTCAGCTTGATGAAAGGGGTTTGTATAGTATGAGACCCAGGAGGACCACACTGCTTTTGCAATTTGCCAAAACAGATTGTGCCATCCTTCTGAGAGAATCTCCTGTAACCAGATGAGACCAAATGAGGGTACTTTGGTAAAGCACAATGTTTCTATGTTCATGGAAAACCAAATAAAGCCTTCAAAGAAAAGAACACCTTCCCCACCGTCAAACAAGGAGGTTCTGTGATCTTTTGGTGTTGCTTTGCTTCCTCTGGCACTGAGTGCCTTGAATATGTAAATTCATAAAACCTGGAGAATATCATGCCATCTTGGAGCGCAATGTCAAGCCAAGTTTCAGGAAGCTGAGTTTCCACTAAAGGCCATGGATGCCAGAGGGCGATGACCTGAAACTCAATTCAAAAAGCATCCTGGAATGGATCAAGAGAGATTGCTGGACTGTTCTGAAATTGCAAGCATCGAGTCCAGATTTGAATGCATTGTGATATTGTTCTTTTTGTAATTTTAAGGGATACATTTTAAATAATAAAAACATAGTTGCGGTAAACCTTAATGTAAAATAGAGTTTTGTGGACCAAATGCTTCTTTCAATTTCATCTGAATTTTTGACAGCTATTTGACGCGTGAGGGTGCTCATACCTTTTACACAATCAAAGATTCATTCAGTATCACAACTTCGTGCAGCACTGACCACTAATATTAACACAACAACACCTTGGAATGACCTGTGGCTGATCAGCACAGGTTTTTGAACCACAAAATTCATTTAAAGCCTCATTTGTCACTGCGGCATTATTTCTTAATATTCTTAGATGTCTTTGATATGGTCTTTGTGCCAGCCGGTATTCATTTGAACTTTGGGACCTTCAATCATTGCCCACCTCTTAGTGTTTAAAAACTCCCAGATCTAAAGCCCGGTATTGTAAGCTGGTTTATCTGCTAAAGAAAAATGTCTAGCTACAGCTGTATTACATTCACCTTGAAGCCAGGTAAAAAGTAACTTTTTGAGCTGGGGTCGTTTGGTTTATGTTTAAAAGTCAGTCATTGCTCTTCTAAGAGGTTTCCTGCTGTAGGGGAATGGGGAGAGCAGCTTCAGCATGGCCTCGTGCACTCAATTTCTGAGGGCCTGATAAGCTTGTGATGCCATTGAGGGTTCACCTGTCCTGTAGGATCACCGCAAGACCAACAGGAGGAGCAGTGTCACCTCTTACAGCTTTGTCTGAACTGATCAACACTGGTCCCACCCTGCTCCCTGTAGTATCCTGGATATACTTGTAATTAACCAGTAAGGCCTTAGGGGCGTGCGTGCGTGCGTGCACACACTCAGTGGGGAGTATTTGATACACTGCTGATTTTGTAGGTTTTCCTACTTACAAAGCATGTAGAGGTCTGTCATTTTTACTATAGGTACACTTCAACTGTGAGAGACTGAATCTAAAACAAAAATCCAGAAAATTACATTGTATGATTTTTAAATAATTAATTGGGGTTTTATTGCATGACATAAGTATTTGATCACCTACCAACCAGTAAGAATTCAGTCTCTCACAGACCTGTTAGTTTTTCTTCAAGAAGCCCTCCTGTTCACCACTCATTACCTGTATTAACTGCAACTCTTTGAACTTGTTACCTGTATAAAAGACACCTGTCCCCACACTCAGACAGACTCCAACCTCTCCACAATGGCCAGGACCAGAGAGCTGTCTTGGGCTCCATGCAAGATCTCACCTCATGGGCCATCAATGATCATTAGGAAGGTGGGGATCAGCCCGAAACCACATGGCAGGACCTGGTCAATGACCTGAAGAGAGCTGGGACCACAGTCTCAAAGAACTATTAGTAACACACTAGGCCGTCATGGATTAAAATCCTGCAGCGCATGCAAGGTCCCCCTGCTCAAGCCAGTGCATGTCCAGGCGCGTCTGAAGTTTGCCATTGACCATCTGGGTGATCCAGAGGAGGAATGGGAGAAAGGCATGTGGTCTGATGAGACAAAAATAGAGCTTTTTGGTGTAAACTGTTTGGGTGAAGAAGGATGAGTACAACCCCAAGAACACCATCCCAACCGTGGAGCATGGAGGTGGAAACATTATTTTTTGGGGATGCGTTTCTGTAAAGGGGACAGGACAACTACACCATATTGAGGGGAGGATGGATGGGGCCATGTATCGTGAGATCTTGGCCAACAACCTCCTTCCCTCACTAAGAGCATTGAAGATGGGTCGTGGCTGGATCTTCCAGCATGACAACGACCCAAAACACACAGCCAGGGCAACTAATGAGGCCAAAATCTCTGCTGCAGTGTGTGCAAACCTGGTCAAGAACTACACAACACATATGATCTCTAATTTCAAACAATGGTTTCTGTACCAAATATTAAGTTCTGCTTTTCGGATGTATCAAATACTTATGTCATGCAATAAAATGCTAATAAATTATTTAAAAATCCTACAATGTTTATGTTGTGGCGCAAACATGCCTGCACCCCATTGATCAGCATCGCACCAATGCCCCCCCGAGGCTGCCTGCAGTGCCTGCCCTGCCCCTAATTGCATCCTCTCTTGGGGAGGTATTTGAGGGCACCCAAGGATCAGCTCAGGGCCCAGGCCAAACAGAGGTCAAAAGGTATGTAGAAACAGGCAGGGCTAGTAGACTGAGGTTGATGTCTAGCAGATGGAGAGTGCAGGCATCCAAACCTCCCGAACCCTCACCGGTTTGCGCCTCCCCAAAACGGTTTTGATTTCTTCCTCGCCTCCCCCATGCAGTTTAGTTTTTGTTCATTAAATACCCAGCAGGGCCTTATACACATCCTCTGTGTCGGTTGCCTGTCTCCCCATTAAAATATCTTAGTTATTCTGTGGATGATGTATTAAACCACTCAGACACATCTATTTGTCTTTTTGAGTTTAGGGACGTCACCGTTGGTTATTTTAAAATGACAACTTAGTTTGTAGACCTAGGCTGCAAATCTGTTTTTTATTCACAGCAATACTTAATTTGATCTTAATGCAATGCCCTATGTTCAGGACAAGTCCAACAAAGCGCTGAGTAATTCTCTCATGATCAAGCACGGTGGTGGCTGCGTCATGATGTGGGGATGCTTAACATTGGCCCTGATGGGGGAGTGTTTCTGGATCAAAAAGTAATAGAAAGCATACCCATACCCTTTATGACAATGTGTAAACTTACTATTGTGGTGCTTTAGATAACTGTAAATGTAGTGCAGATTAACACAGGCGAACATAATTCAGCCGGGAAATAACCAACAACACTGGAGTTGCTTCCCAAAAACCACTGTTCCTGTTCCTTTGGTTTAAATGTAAGATGACAGCGTTTGTGGATGTAAACTGTAATAGGCTGTATTTGCCAAAGTATATACCACATGATGGTGTTACATTTTTGGGGGAACTTCACTGTCTTTTGCAATGTGTCACTAAACTTTAATATGTTGGAATTGGCAACAAGTGGATTTTTTTTAAAAGGTCGATGCCAGAATATCCACCCTCCAATGCAGTTTAGTTTGATAGGTCCGATTTATCATTGGACAGCTGTACCTTCAGTGAGGAAGACGGAGGGACAATGGTATTACAGTTTATTATGAAATGGCGTAAACTCAAAACCGATATTGTGATGCAAATCTCTCTGCCAGTATGCTAATTTGAAGTTATTAACTGACATGTTGAAATGAGGTATTCATTGCAGCTCTCCCTTTGATCAAACCAATGAAGACTGGGTATGTGTCCCAATGTGTCCCAAATGGACTCCCAAAACCTATTTAATGCAATAGAGCCTTTTGTCTCTAGTCAGAAATAGTGCACTGTGTTGGGACTATGGCGCCGTTTGGGACACTGAATAGACAACTCTCTTTAGGGTCTGTAGTCTGTTTGTTATCAAAGGGATTCAAGGAGCAATAAAGATAATCTCTTTCTGCAAATTATTTTCCCATTCTTTGTTGGGGAGGCTTTCTGTCCGTCATTAAATAACTGTCAATTAGGCAGAAAAAACATTCAAATTTCACATTACTGTCAAGATAAGACATCAAATATTAAATATTCATCTGGCAATAGTTAATGTTTCTCATTGTCTCCTGGCAGATCTGGACTGGTGCATGTTGACATGTTTTTGATTAAATGTTTGTTAGTTCTCAGTTGAAGGTAGATGGCTAATGAACTGGAATATGTTTTATTACTAGTCCAATTCCTCCAGTCTTAAGATTATTCAAGGAAGTAGCTTTTTTTTTATATTCACTGTTCTTCATATACCTCATGAGAAGCACACATTCTTGTCAGGACCTATACATTTAACTTGCTAATTACTCATTAGTAATAAATTATTCTCACACATCCTTAACTATTGAAAGCATTTCTATGAATTCTATTACTCCTTTTTATTCTCATTGTCTTTTTCATACACTGGACTGAATAGGCTGTTACTTGACATTAATACAATTGTGTGGCCTTTACAAATGCTATCAATGTCCTCTAGGTGGTAGTGGTGAGTTGTAGGTGTTATGAAGGTAATATATATGTTTCTTAGGTGTTTGTTAACATGTAATATGTATAACATGAGCACAGTTGTTTTACCCTTGTATAATAATAATAATAGTACTTAAACTTGGAAATGCTCTGTAATATGCAAGGGAACTGTCTGAAAACAAAAGTAATATTATCATGTAAATGGACATTGAGTGGTGAGACAGCCACCTCACCCATTTCTATTCCACCATGTGGTCATGAAGACTCCTCATAGCAGTGACCATCTAGAGTGGGACAGTTAAAGGTTGCGTTGGGGGATGACTCTTCACCTTGTCAACTCTCCCCTTGGCTTGACTTGAGCTCTGTTTTCTTAACAGGACATGGTCGTGAAAGGTGTCTCTGTGTTTCTCCTTTTCGCATCCCCTCCCTGTTTCATTATTTTGTCATCTTACCCTCACCTCTCTCCTTTTCTGTCCTTCCCTCGCAAATCCCGTCTTCTCTATGGCCCGATCCTCCGCATCCCTTACTCCTGTCCTCCACTCAGGTGGGGGCTGGTGTCAGTGTAATGACTACTGTCAATGTCAGCCTCTCCCGCTTTCATCCCTCGCGCTTTCTTTTTTCCAAGGCAGGCGGCCGCAGATGACCGGGCTGGAAAATTAGCTTGTCGCATTGGCTTTGAATTGAATTGACCTGATTGTACCTTCCGTACATGTTGAGTGGCTGGGAGGCTGACAAAACAGAATCGACCCTCTGCCTCCCTTTTCTCCTGTCCATCCCAGCCCTTCCCTTTGTGGTGCGTGCGTGCGTGCGTGCGCCACACAGAGTTTACTTTTGCGATTTGGGAAGACTGCGTGGGTTCTAGCCTTGGGTTCTGGGGGTCCTATACATATTAACCTCTTGTTCAGGTAGAATGTTTGTATAGGCTGTGAGTGTAGCAGGTCTTCTCAAGTGTAACTGGCTGTGGGTGTTTGGTAATTGTGGTGTTCATGGATCTCATATGGTGACCTCCGTATGCAGTGAATGCAAAGCAACCTTGGATCGGCTGGCGTGTGTCGTGATGAGATATGGTTTAGTGTCCCAGTGGTATCGTTTTCCTTTCTCTCTGATGGGCTTCACGTGTCTGTCTGTCTGTCTGTCTGTCTAACCTATCTCTCTGAGGAGCCAAATGAGGAAGATGGATTCCCCTTACTATGTGGGAGGCCTCTGTGTTGCTACAGCATGGAAGGATGAGATGTCAATGTGTACTTATTTGCAATGTTAGAGGTTTGTTGACAGGACTTGACTCACCATTGTGCAACTTTAAGTTTGGTTTAAGTGAAAGATCTGTAAGAAAATCAGGCGGTACTGTAATGAGTTTGGATCTGTTCCAAAGCAGGATGGGGCAGCCACTGTGCAGTTATCTGTCCATGTGTGGATCACTCCCGGTCCTCTCACCACTGCAGACAGCCGGCAGGGCCCTGTCCCGCATCAGACTTGGCTGCTGGGCTCGACATGGACCCACGCCTCTTCTCCAGTAGCAACCAGACGCTAGGCTCTTATCTTTTAATGGCTGTCAGAGCAGAGCAGGACGAGGCTCAACACATTCTCCATACCAACACCGCCTTCTCTCCACCAAGAAGAGTGTAGTGTCAAACTGCAATCTCTACCTAGTATATAATCCTCTCCCCTTTTCCTCAATGTTCTGGGACTCCTGGTTGACCTTCATCCAAGTTGTGTGTGCGTGTGCACGTGCACGCTTCACAGATGGAATTTGGACCAGAGGTCCATACCCTGACACTAAAACATGACAAATCTTAGGACCTTTTTCCGGTTTCCACAAGAACTATCGAATTCTGTTTTTGGAGTTCGGTTGTTGGAATTGAGTTTCCTTTTTGGGTTAGTTAGGACTAACAAAAGTTTTTTTTTTTTTTTTTCTTTGTTTTTTCTCACCAATAGTGTGCGTGTGTAAGTACTGTGTTATGAGGCCCAGTGAGCTTGATTCTGCTCATTTTACTGTAGTAAACTGTAGTTTACTTTTACTGAATCAGTGTCACTGATGAATCACCGCTGCAATAGCACTTTTACTTAGTTATTTAAATAGAGCCACCAAAGTTATTGACTGGAAAGAAAATCGTACTTTTACTTTTTCTGAACTTGAATAATGTGACCCTAATGCCCGACCCCACGCCTTATCGGTAATGCCCGACCCCACGCCTTATCGGTAATGCCCGACCCCACGCCTTATCGGTAATGCCCGACCCCACGCCTTATCGGTGGGTGAAGTTTGTTGACATTTGTCCCTGTTACGTAGTTAAGCGACACACGGCGCTGCCCGTCCTATTCTTCCGTCCAGGAATATGGTGACCTTTTTTCACCACAGCCCTGGCCGGCATGTCTGTGTGTCTTCTTACCCAATACTCCCCATTATCATTTGGAAATGAATTGATGTGGTGTACGGTCAATACGGCACGGCTGATTTGTCGGCACGACAAAATGCATGGATGCGTGCCTTGATACAGCTTGTAACCATGGTGTATTTACCCCAAATCCCAAAGGTACCGTATTGCTTTAATAAACCGGCTACCAACTGAATTAGCAGCATAGAAAATGATTTGTCATAATTGTGGTAAATGCTGGTTTATCAGATGGTTTATAAACAGACCGGGTAGATGGAGTTATCAGAGAGAGCAGTCCGAGTCCGGACCCCGTGGTATGGTTGTAATAAACCTGTATCTGTGTCTGACATGGCCTCCTACTGTACTTCAGTCTATTCTTACTGCAGACCACTTTGCATGTTGAGAGAAGGGGTCGCGGGAAGCACCAATGTTCCACTCCGGCTCTCGTTCTGTCTCCCTCTCTCTCTTTACAGTTTTCTCCCTCAAATTCCTGCTGGCTGTAAATGAGCCCTTGGAGGCGTCCAATGTGTGGATTTAAATGTAGATTTCTGTGGCACTGGTGGCTCTCTGTCACCCAAATTGATGAAGCAGATTTATGACGGCTGCTGGGCACAACAAATTAAGTTGACAGTGATGTATTGGGGGGCTAACGCCACTGTGATCCTAGCCTCACACCAAGGATGCTAACACACCCACACACACACGCGCACACACTCACTCTCTTGTTAAGATCTGTTATGCAGACACATAATGAAATCCCACATGCTGATTTCTTTTTTTATTTCCCAGCCCCTTCACTCAATTTCTCTCTTTCTCCTTTTCTCTTCCTCTCCTTCGATCTCCAGACTCATCCGACCACCAGTAAACTGCCCTTGAAGGACGCCTTTACGTTCGATGACTACAGGTTGGTGTGTCGGCCCCCGGTTGTGGTTGGGTGGGTGGGTGGCTGGCTGGATGTGTGTGTGTTAAGACAGAATGTGGAACAACTGCCGGCATCCAGGATGGCCCGTTAAAACAGAGCGTTTGTTCTCATTGTTCTTTCATTAGAGCCAAATTATCTTTAAGGGAATAATTTATTGCGTCCCCCTTTTATCTTACCAATGTGTTGAGTGTGATGCAAGCCTTCACTCCCACCGGGCAACGTGCTCTGGGACCAGAGATGCAGGGGCGCTGTGCGCCAAGGTTTTCTGGGGGAACCTCATTTACCATTTAGCCCAGTTTAAAATGTTTAGAATATTCACGATACGCCTCGATCAAAACGACATTTATGTCTGACATTCAATGCTTTTTAATGCCAGAATATTCTATTAAAGGCTTTAATAGAATCGGACAAGAGTGCCGTGGACGTTGTTTGTATCAAGTGTCATCCAGTGAATCATCCCCTGCTGTCCACTGAGCACTGCTCCTGCTACACCTGATGCCAATGCAGCACTCTTCCTTTGCTCGGACATTCATGTCAATCTGACGCCCCAGTTTTGTGTTGATCATCGAGAGGATAATCTATTTATTGCCCGGTCTGTAACAAATTTAGTGACCAATAGAAGAAACCAAGTGACCAATACATATTTTTTTCTCTTAGCCACATTTTGAGCCTTAGTTTGTCTACTTTTAGTCACTGACTATTAAGGACATTTTAATCAGGTTTTAGTTATGTATTTTAAACCCGTTTTATTTCCCATCCCAAAGCACAAACTCAACAATTTTGTGTGCTGTAAAATCATTTTAGTGAACTAATCGAACTACAGCTAACTAGCTACCGTCTTGAGGAATCCAAAGGGCTGTAAGTCCAGCTGTCTACAATGCTCTGACATCAAGGGCCAGTTGGACCAAGATGATTGGCACCTTTGTAATCGGCTGTTTATAACCCCACAACCCTGTGGCTTTATGCAGCTAATGTTAATGCTATCATTAACTACTTAGCCAGCTAACTTGATAATGAAAATGTTGTGTTGTGACTAGTGAAATCCATTTTACAATAGGCTATTGTTTTAAGCTCACTTACGGTTACTTAGCTACCTAACTTAATGCTGACCTTGAATCATCTAATTTAATTAATGGCTTCCCATGACCTTACCATGTGATGTGATGTAGGACCGCACACGCACGCACGCACGCACGCACACACACACAGAAATAAGCCTTGTTATTTTTGAATGTCTGGTGCGTTTGGTTCCGGATAAGGGAGGGAGGGCCCGGCCCGTGTGAATATGCAGGTAGTGGGTAGATTCTACAATGACAAGGACGCACAGTGACAAGAGGCCAATGAATGCACATGATTGTATGCAGGGGGAAAACGGGACAAACCTCTTAATGGCAATGTAATTTTCCATAGTCTGTGAGTAACATTTACGTCTCATCCTTTTTAATTAACAAAAGTCGAAATGCATTCAGTCGCAGTTATCTTCAAAGCTCTATATTCATCTTGTCATTCTTTGGGGTAATTTTCCCGAAATGAACTATGGTGCTTCCCGAAACCATTTGTCAATTGAATGTTTGTCCATAAAACAAAGCTACAACTAACGCATCCAGATAAAATGCATCATGGATGAGTCCTTAATGTTCTGTTAAACTGATTGTTGATCCCTATAGATGGGCGGTTTCCTCTGTGATGACGCGTCAGAACCAGATCCCCACAGAGGATGGTAGCCGTGTCACCCTCGCCCTCATCCCTCTGTGGGACATGTGTAACCATACCAACGGCCTGGTGAGTACTCAACGCTTGTGAATAGCTATGGATAAAACATGTATTACATGGCTTAAACATGCCTGTTAGATGGCTGTAACGCAACTGCACACTAGAGGTTAGTTGACTAGGGAGTGAATTCTCATTCCCGTTCTTGTAAATATTACCTGTCCTCATCTCGCAAAAATGATATAACCCCGAGCTTTCTCCTGATCCTGATAGAATTGCATCCTGTCCTTTGCTTCTCCACTTGGGGGAAAAGTTATGTATTGGGTGTAAACAGTGAGATCCCTTTTAATAAAAATCCCTCACTGAAAAAACTATTGATTTAAATCTTAATTTTTTTGTTTTTGCAACTTCAAGTAAAATAATAAACAGAAAAAAGTGTTTCCAACCCTCGAACTACATTGTGATTATTAGCTATATAGCCAGGCTACCTGTCTGTTGCTGTTGCATCTTCTCATTTTAACTTGGTGTTAAAATGACAAATACTTCATTTGAGTAGCCAGATATCTCCTTATTACCACACTAAGGTTCTAATGTGAATTTAGTTCAGTGCCTCTTTGAAGATGTTTTGATTGGACCATAACAACCGGCTGCGTGTGGGAATTATCATTTTCTTTTTATTGTTTTAACAGAAAACGGATTAAGAAAAATGCCCATTTGAACGTTAGTGAAATTTGTCACGTCTTTAATATGTGTTTAAAGTCCACTTCTTAGTTACAACTCTACAAAATAGTACTAATGCCAGTAAACCAATTTAAACCCTTGTTTCAATCACGTTTTCTATTAGAGAAAGTACAAACAGCAGCTTGAGGGAGAGATTGCAGTCTGAAAACTATTATCAGAAAAATATATATTTAATGTATAAAATAATATACCAAAGTTGTATTATTCCTGTACTGGCCATTCCTCTTGACAGTTGACCCTGTCCCGTCTGGACACTTTATTCTAATTCCACTCCCATTCCTGACAGAAACCCACTGTTCCCGTGTCGGCCAGTACTGCACACAGCCCTTCTGCCGTCAGGTTTCAGTTATTGCCAAAAAATAATGGTTTAAGAAATCTTAAAATCGTAGCGTTTTCATCAAAAGATCAACCCGCAAACGCTGTCAAGACGTGCCGCAGAGAACGGACGTTTTGAAGGGATCTCCACTGTCAAATGTGTTCTTCAGTTGATTACGCTGATCTCATGGGCTCTTCTTTATCGCAATCATTTGGCTTTGATTGTGTTCAGTGGCTGATTGGAACAGAGCAATAATTTGGCCTGCTTGCATATGCATGTAAACTGCATTTCCGCCCCTAAAATGAGATTTCAGTTGTGAATGCCCAATACGTATCCAAGGCGAGTCATTAAAACCGCGTAATAAAATGTCTTCCTGTGTATTCCCTTGGCTTTAGTTTAATAAAAATGGGTTACAACTTCCTCTGACATATTTCCTAATTTTATTGCTCTTCAACCTCAGTTTCTGCTGTGTGACTCACTGGTGAGAGATGTGTGGGTTTATTACATTTCCTTAATTTCAGATGATTTGTAAAACCCACACTAACTCAGAATCTGCGGATGCGATTTATTGTTATTCTCCTGATTGTTCATAACATCCTTGTATGTTAAATATTTACTTTTTCTCTTGTTTTGGCTTTAGCTTATTGTTTTCTAGTCACTAGAGATTGTTACTGAAGGAATGGATGTACAACTGATGTACAACTCAAAGTACCTAGAGAGGAAATAGATAGCGCTTTTAAAATGTATGTATAATTGGGTTTTTAAATGCTCTGTACGTATGTTGCCAGTCAGACTGCAAAGGAGCTCAGAATTTCCTTTGCAGCATTGAAAACTACAAAAACATTTTACGTGCACTTTGTGTTTTACGTTTAAACCAGACCACGAAAAACCCTGATGAGCTTTTCCAACTGTCGCTAACCTGTGTGTGTGTGTGTGTGTGTGTGTGTGTGTGTGTGTGTGTGTGTGTGTGTGTGTGTGTGTGTGTGTGTTTCAGATCACCACAGGTTACAACCTGGAGGATGACCGGTGTGAGTGTGTGGCCCTACAGGACTACAAAGAGAACCAACAGGTAAGGTTCTCACTGTGTTCATCATGTCACTGTCTTATTCTGCCATTTTTATTTATTGATAAACTGCTGGTGAAAGCGATTTATGCATTATTTTTCTCCTAATGTCCCATTTCCAATTATGACCTTATTCTAGCGCAACTCCCAACATGCTTGGAGAGTTGAAGATCGGGATTTGCATTTTTTAACACTGCTTGCTCATCTGGGGGTTTGGCAGAATCCTTGCGTCTTTGAATTTATGACCTCGGTTTTGCATTCAGGCACCAAATTAGTCTGACTTAATGCCTAAATTGCGACAGAGAAGCTGTTTCTCGGCTTGTCTCCATTTCCTTTGCCTCCATTTCCTTTGCCTCGTCTGCGGGGATGAGCGTCACAAGAAATGCTGTAGGTGTCATTTTATCGTCCCAGACACGTAATCACTTATCGTTGACAGGCCCTGACTGACAGACTGGTGTCCAGTGCTGTAATGTCTAGACCTCCTCTGTTACGTCAGGGTTTTATTATCCTGTCACCCCCCACTCACCCTCGGACCCTCATCCCCTCTGCATCACCACCACAGCCCTGTTTTGCTTTAACATTCTAGTGTTCATTTTAAAGTTGATGATTGTTATAGATATTGGCTGGAGAGAATTTTGGGAGAGGGATTGTGTTTCGGTGTTTGTGTGTGTGTGTGAGGTCCCGGGCGGCTATGACGAAGCGCTTCATTCAACTGACAGGTATCAATGCCTGTCCCAAGAGCCCTTATCTCAGAGAAGGTGTCTCCCAAATAGGCCCTCTTCCCTGTGGGGCTCTGTCGTCAATACTAGTATGCTACCATAGGGTCCCTTTTTGGACACGGACCCCACCTGAGTTTACGGGGACACTAAGCTACATTCCCCGCAAAGCTGTATCACTCCCCCTCTCCTTTGCGCCGTTGTGCTTTCTGTAGATGTGGAGGTGATGTACTGGAGTCATGTGTCAGTTGTGCCGTGTGGCCACTCTCTCCCCTTAGATCTGGACTGATACCACATGTGAAGGGACAATGGAAATGGGGCGAGGTTAATTCCCTGGGTTACTCCCATCTACATAATCCCATCCATCCAGCTTTACAGGAACCTTCCGTTGTAAGGAGAGGAAAACCCCACTTCAGGGCACCGCCTCTGCCTGACTGAGCTGCTTGATCAGTGATTGACTAGAAACGCCCAGCCTTTCAGGTGGCTTGCATCATTTCAGGACTAGCGTTGCCTTGTATGCTCGGCCTAGAGGTTGAATTGGACAGGCGCAAGTCCCGCCGCCGTTTTCCTTTTTTTGGGGGGGAAACAAATCTGTGCATTTTTTTCCCCGGTGACCGCGGTGCGCGGTGTACACCCGTAAAGGCAAGGAACCACCCGAGCGGCTTTTGCGATGTCCTGAACATCCCGTTTCATTTTGATCCTCTCTCCGTCTCAGATCTACATCTTCTACGGGACGCGTTCCAATGCGGAGTTTGTCATTCACAACGGCTTCTTCTTCCCGGAGAACGCCCACGACAGGGTCAAGATCAAGCTGGGCGTCTCCAAGAGCGAGCGGCTGTACGCCATGAAGGCTGAGGTGTTGGCCCGCGCCGGCATCCCTTCGTAAGCAGAGAAATACACACACACACAGAGCACACACACACACAGAGCACTCACTGTATGAGATGAAAACGGAGGTACTGGCCCCCGCTGGCATCCTAGGGGAGGGAGGGGAGAAAAGCAGTAGAGCGAGGCAGAAAGAAATATATTCTATCTCTCCATTATGTCAGAGACAGAGGTAATTTCGGGAGGGCAATATTTTCCTGCATTTCAGTGAATTGATCAATGTGACAATCTGCAGGACATGGCCGATATTATTACACTGGAAACACATTATTGAGCCTTGTTCTAGTCTTGCAGAATTCCTATTCAATTACCCCCCCCCATCGCTACAACTGTAGGCAATCCAGTAGAGGACAGTTTACTCTTAAAACAAAGCCTACACTGGGAGACCATCTCAAATGACACTAATCCAGGGAGACCTCTTCAGGATCGCTGTCCATATCATTTACGGTGGAGCGCGTTTGACCAGAGTTCCATGTGGCGTACGGCTCCTTTCATCTTCTCTCCTTCATGTGTATGAGAGGCAGACAGACGGACGCAGACGGACAGACAGGCCGAGGCAGCAGGCAGACAGGGAGCGTGCCGTTGTCTCCGTGTGCCTTTGAACACCATACATCACTATATCTGTCAGTGAAACAACGCCGCCCCAAACAGCAACAACACAACAGGCCATCTGTAATCTGGTTTTGATTTAGAATGCTCCATCAATAAGACATTAAAAGGCCCCTTATTAAAATGACAGGGAGGGAAGGCTGCATAATGTAAGGGTAATGGTGAAATGATTAAGCTTCACAGTGATGGGAGTGTCAGCGTAGGGGGATAGAATGGCGCTTGTGTTTGTGCGTGCGCAGCGGAGGTGGAACGCTTCCCTCCTCGTTCATATGACACAGTGCTGCAAAGTGAATCCTGGAGGGATATGAAATTAGTAGTAAGTATGAAGAAACAGTTTATTTCCGCTTGGCTGGAATAAAAGGCCTCGCCTACATCAGCCCGCCGGGCCCTGTGGTGTCTGCTCTCTCCCCAGGTCCCCAGGGACTTCCTGGGGTAATGACTGACGTTGCAATGGATGTAGTGTCTGTTGATGATACCCCGGAGGGGGCACCAGATCTTGGACTCTCCTTGTCTGGTGACCACAGCTGTTAAACCAACAGAGGCCTGGAGTTGGTTGTGGGCGACTGGTTGCCATTCATTCCTACTGTACAATATCTGCCAAGCCACTTCACATGATAAACCCAGTGTTGTGTTCCGGTAGAGTTTTAGAAGTTGTATGTGTGCATGTAAAGGGGGAATTGGATAAGTTGCTGTGACTGTACGGTGGTCTGGGATTCACAGTTTCTCCTACCTTGTTCTTTACTCATCTGTCCCCCGCTTTTAGGTCCAGTATATTTGCCCTGCACTGCAGCAATCCTCCAATCTCTGCCCAGCTACTAGCCTTCCTCAGAGTCTTCTGCATGACTGAGGGTAAGTGACACACACGAAATATAGCCTAAATGAATCAATTCCCACACAGCCTCAAGACCAGTCTCATGCTGAAGGCAGAACAACTGATGTGCCTAAGACGTTAGTTGTGATTCAGAGGGTCTGTATAATTCATCTGTTAGTTGGCAACACATTAGTGACTGGTGTCCTAAGTCCCACTGTGCCAGCCTATAGCCAATCACGTGTCCACTGGCTAGCAGCTAGGCCTAGCCTGCCCAATCCTGTTCCTGGAGAGATAGTGTCCTGGAGGTATATCCCCGGGCTTGATTCAGGACGGTAGCTCTGCTGAAACAGGGTTGGCAGGCCTGGGCAAGGCAGACCAGGCTTCACATGAAATAATTGTAATAATTGTCAGTCATTAGACTGAAGAAAATTGAAGTTTCTAATGTCTGTTTCAAGAAACCTGAAGAATGGATCACATTTGGCCAAAAGACTACTTTCAGTTCCATTGAACACTGTCTAGCACTGATGTTTGAGGTTTTACCTTTTTATGCGAGTGAACTACATTTGTATTTTTAATTGCCACTGTAACCTTTTTGGCTGTATGTTCCTGTCTGTCTTGACCAGTTATGGGTGGTTCTACCATTTCTATTGGTCCTGGCATTTCAGTTAACCCTCTTTTTCTTTTGGACAGAGGAGCTGAAGGACTACCTGGTAGGGGAGCATGCCATCAATAAGATCTTCACCCTGGGGAACACAGAATTCCCTGTCAGCTGGGACAATGAGATCAAACTGTGGACATTCCTGGAGACCAGGGCTGCCCTACTGCTAAAAACCTATAAAACCAGCTCCCAGGTCTGTGCAACAACAGCCAGGCCTTTGACACGCTGTCTGATTTCTTGTTATTGTTATGTTATTTCCTAGACGTTAATCCTTTCCGTCACTGTCTCCCAATCCGTTCTGCCCGATGTCCCTGGACCTTCCTCCGTCATACAGGATGACCAGTGTGCTTTGGAGATGCCCGACCTCTCCCTCCATTCCCGCACCGCCATCCAGCTGCGCCTGGCAGAGAAACAGATCCTGGAACGGGTGGTTGCCAGCGGCAAGGCCAAACGTTTGCACTTCCAGCAGCAACGGGAGGAGGGAGCGCCGCTGCCCCGTTACGAGGAGAGCGACATCGCCATGCTGGAGAACGCCGAGGCGGACGCCAAACTGCCCTTCATTCTGAGAAAACTAGAGGAGGAAGAGGAGGATGAGGAGGGTGATCAAGCCGCTGTGGAGCAGGTCTTGGCCCAGGTACAGCAACTGGGGCGGGCGGACGGAGCCAGAGAACTAGCCCCCCTTATTGTCAACGGGGATAGTGGGAAGGTGGTGGTTAACGGGAACGGTATAGACGCTAGCCTGATGGAGGACACTAGCCCAGTCCTGGAGGTTGGTGGGGACGCTGGCCTGATTCAGGGAGGTGATGTTGTGGATGTTGCTTTCCCAGCAACCAGCCTGGAACAGGGAGGCCCAGTGGAGAACGGAGGAGGTAAAGCTAGTGCTTCTCTCAAGGACTTCGTGGCAGGACGAACTGAAGGCGAGCCCAAAGTAAAGAGTGACTAGACGGAGTCATTATCATCTAGCTGGCCCTTATTGCAGAAGAGAAGCGCCAGCAAGCCCAAGGCACCCTGTTGCTATTTATTTATTTTTGTCTCTCCTAAGTGACTCACAGAAATAAAGGAACCAAGAATAAAGAGAACTAAACCGAATTTGATAATAAAAAGTAAAATGGCAGAACTCTTCGCTGTCCGTTCGCTGGTATGTCCCTTCCGTGGCTTTGCTAGTCCTACCATCTTACGGCTGCAGATTGCACAGTGCCAGTCTGGGTCTCTCCTATGGGCCTTCAACCTGTGCAGTAAAACCTTGACATTTTTATGGCTTTTCTGAGTTTCTAATAGTGCTTCACTGGTTTACATTGAGTTCATTGACATGCGCTCTGTGAGTTAATGGTGGGGTGTAACCAAGGCAGGGGACGGTGCTGGTTTCAGGTCCACTACGCCAGGGTGGACAGCGAGAAGCAAGATTGAATTTAGTTGAATGTTCTCTCCAGCAAGCCGACATCTCATCCTAACCCCATGCCCCTTACTTCGCGGACTCTGTTACTATGGTCTATCTCAATATACGCTTGCTATAATTTCACTCTACAATCCTTTTCTCTGGCGTGTGGATTTTTTTTTGTTCTGCTCTTGTTTTTTGAGACCATCACTGCCCTTCTCTTTTCGCACTGCACTTCCTGGTTTCATTCACTAGCATTTTAAATAAAACTGAAGGAAACTGCCGACACCAAATGCCGAACAAATGTCCTGTGCACTTCTGGGAACAATCAGTAATTTTATTTCTACACAGAGTATAATGGACCCTTTTAAATATGATTGAAGGTTAGGGTATGTGCATTTATTGAGTCAGTTGAGATGACTTAAAGCAGGTGGTTTGGTTAATTTTGGGAAAAGTGTGCATAATGTAAAAGTTTAAAATGTTAAACCTTATTATGAATGTACCTCAGCTCTGAGTTGCAGTTGAGTCATCCAAGGATGTGTTCCCGCTGTAATGAAGAATGAATAATGCTAGTCCATATTATGCGAAAGCCATATGTTACAATGGAGGTGAGTTCAAACCTCTTCATCAGCAAGACAAGACAAGACAAGTTTTGATTCACACTCATTTCACATAGATTTTGGTTATGTTGTTGGACAGCCTTAAAAAACAATCTTGTTTTTGTTTTCCCCCTGTTAATCATCTTTCTACCACAAAAGAAACAAGACAAAACATTGGTAATGCAATTTTTGATCAAGGCGCAAATTCTCAAGGTAACTCTCTATGATGTCGGATGTGTTTTCAGCCTACTTTTCTTTTGTATTAACATTTTACGGCAGCAAAACATGATGAAAAGAATCTGTAGCTAGCTCTGTTGGAAGCCTTAGTCAAATAGCTCCAGTTTCATAGCTGATATAATTTCATCCGTTAGCAAAGGTTCATGTCAGGACAGGGTGGTTGCTTATTCGGATCTGTGGTGTCTATCACCTTTTTGTCCATGTAAATATGCCACATGATTGATTGGGAATATGAGGGGCCATTTTACCAGACAATGCACCAGCGGGATGTGATAACAGTGTTAGCTAGCGCTGCTTCTTAGAATTCATCTGTTTGTTGATTCTGTTAATGACCTCAAAATGAAGCGCATTTCAGAGCCTATTCAACTGTATAATGTAACTAAAGGGGCTAGTCTGTACCTTTCTTGCTGCTGAGGTACAACCATGTTGTTTTCTGCTGCCTATTTTGCGTTGTTATATTGTCAATGTCAACATCATTGATTGGTTTGTTTCTGAGTTCTTGATTTACTCTCACTCATCGGACTACTACTGCTACAGATCTACTATCTTCATTTGCCCAAACTTAGGCTGCCGAGAATATAGACGAGCTTTGTGATTGACATAAATCCACTGACCTCACACTAAACACATGTTATTAATGCATAAAACAGTATTGCAGTTTTCATGTAGCCTAACTTTGGCTATCTACTACCTTAACCACCGATCGTTTGATCAGACTGTACGTTGCTAATGATGTGGCTACAAGATTATTTGACAGCGACAACATTGGTCAAATGAAGATCCTAAACCTGTACTTGTACCATTCTGTACTAGTCTACATCTGCTGCTTTTATAAAGACTGTTTTATAGCTACTGTATATTTAGAGAAATTATCAATGGCTTGAACCATTTACACTCTCCAAGCAGTTCACAGCACTTTGTTGTATCCACCCACAGTGGAGTACATTTATCAGCTCACCTTTTAGCCTGGGCCCACTTCTGTTTGTGCTTTGGTCAACTCACCCGCCGTAATTGTCTAGGAGCTGTCATGAGGTCACTAACCGACTGGTACTCAGGCTACTCTGCAGCCTGGTCTTGGATCTGGAAAAGCGGTGGTCAAGCTAACTCCTCTGATGCTGTTAGTTGGTGGTCATGTTTGAGTGTTCTGTGACGATTCGTGTGTAAGCACAGTAACAATTGATCATTCTTCCTCCTTAGTGTACACGTCAACAGAAACACCAACTCAGGCTGCTCCCGTTTTGTCATTCAGACTCACCTGACCTTTAGCATAAATACAATGCAAGTACAACAAATAATTCAGATCTGGGATCAGTTCACCTCAGTATATGCTGCAGTTTGGGTTGGGTTCTTCCTGTGTGAGAGACAGGAGATTGTGAAGTGCATATGAGCACTTAGGACAGAACAGACCTCAAACTGTCCACATGGAAACACCATAGATTATTAAAGTTCCTCTCATTTCTCACCACCTAATCGTGTACAGGCTTGTTATTTCTTTCCTTTGACACGTCTTTCATTGTCTTGATTTCCTTAGATCAGCCCTTATTCGAGAGACACCAGGTCACCATCCCTTTTTTTCTTCTCTCTTTCCTCTTGTTCTCTCCCTTATTTTTCTGCTCCTTTGTTGGGGAAAAACGTTTTTTTTTTTTTTTTTAAATGTAGTTCCCCCTTCTCTGCCCCGTGGCCCGATTACGAATTTATAAAAGAAACATTATCTTGAATCATTTAATTCGGGGCAATTAAATTTTGAAATTCCCTATTCATAATGCATGGGAGCGCCAAGATAAAACCCCTTTAATCCTTGAATATATTATTATAATGGGCGTGGGGGTGGGCAGTGGAGAGAGAACCAGTCCTGCACATGTCCGGTGCTGTTAGTAGTGGCTGTGTCAGTAGCCCACTGTAGAGAGGAGGGAAGCGTGAGAGGGACCGTAGCGGAGCACACCGGGGACCGGCGACTCCGACGTCATCTTTTCCCATAAATTATAAACTCACCTCCCTATTAATACACAATGGCAGCCCCGGCTCAACGCAACGGACGATTGTTATGTTTACCAGTAGCATCCCAACCCTCTTAGCGGCGCTGAAGTGGGTAGAGGTCAGCGAGAGGAGATTCTGAATGTTCTTTGGCGGGTTTGTGTGTGTGGGGGGGGGTGACATTTCCGAGTGTGGAGGTGAGGCTGGCTGCTCTCATTCCACAAGTTCTTCAGAGCGGTGCTACACACGCTCAGGCAGGAATTTATACAGACACCTGACACTCAGACACGCATGTTGACAAAGTCTCACAGACGAGCCATCGCTTGTGCAGTAGGGTATCACACACCCAAACATTCGACCGCCACTGTGGAAACGAGATCACCGTGGTTGTGAGCTTATTCGACCACATGAACTGGAGGGGCTTGGACTGCGTAGTGCTAAAAGCGCCAGCGCCAATGCTCGTCAGGCTCGAATGTTGCTATAACTAACTACGCTACTCTGTCAACGGCTTTCTGTCTGCACTCAGAGGTGCAGCAGTTTGGCTAGAGGTTAACTTGTTTGTAACACACACACACACGTGCACACACGTGCACACGCAAGATGTTTTATATATGTGGGACAGCGCTCTGTGGGAAATCAATAGCGTTACAATCTGGTGGTTTCCCCCCCAACCTCGGTAGATACTGCAGGCCCATATAGGGAACCTTAAAGATGACTGCCGCATGTCTTACAGCCAGTCAACGGTCATGTTTGTGCCACAAGCCACAATAGTAAATAGTACACATTCTCTGTAGGCCATCTGTCCATTACCGCTGTCTGTCTGTTTGAAGTGTTTCTCAGATCAAGAGGAGCTGAACAACTGTGAGTAGAAGCAGCATGGCTACATCTGTTTGTGTATATAGGGCAATGCAGGGCCGGCCCTATGCATAAGCAACATAGACAGTCGCTTAGGGCCCCTGACATGTCTGTTCATGTGAAATGTGAGAATTCTTTCCAATGTGTTGTATGATTACCATGAACCTTGAATCTGTGTCTTTGACGGGTTTTACAGTCGCCAATGCGGGCTGTTGTGACCATTTGAGCACTATTGAATCCTAGCCTCAGAAACGAAACTACTCAAAAGAATTCAGGGAACACGTAATCATCACAGTATAACACCAAGTTAATTAAACTTCAGGGATATCAATCTGTCCAGCCAGGAGGGATAAGCAATTGTGAAATGATGTCACCTGTTGTGGTGCAAATGAAAGTGTCAACAGGTGCCCTGGAGAGGCAACAACAAAACACCCCTAAAAACGGGAATGGTTTTGCAGGTGGTGGCCACAGACAATTGCTCTTTCCTGACTGATTCTTCACTAGTTTTATGTTTTGCTTGTATCTTTGTCACTAGTGGCAGCTTGCGGCTGTACCTGCAACCCATTCAGGTTGCACAGGCATCTCCTCCAGGATGGCACATCCATATGTGCCATTTTAAGAAGGTTTGCTGGTTTACCCAGTGCAGTCTCAAGAGCATGGAGGAGATACCAAGAGAAGAGCCATTACACGAGGGTAGCTGGACAGGGCCGTAGAAGGACGTCAACTGAGCAGAAGGAACAGAATCTGCTCCTTTGTGCAAGGAAGAACAGGAGGCGCACTGCCAGAGCCCTACCAAATGACCTCCAGCAGGCTACTGATCTGCATGTTTCTGACCCAATTGTCAGAATCGGACTCCATAAGGGTGGCATGAGGGCCTGATGTCATCTAGTGGGACCTGTGCTGACAGCACCGTGCAGCGAAATAGGCATTCACCAGACAACACCAGAATTGGCGGGTCCGGCATTGGCGCCCCGTTCTCATCACAAATGAGAGTTCAGACAGCAGGTACACACTGAGCAGAATGTGACAGACAAGAAAGAGTATGGAGATGCCATGGTGAACTTTATGCTGCCTGCAACATCATCCAGCATGACCGGTTTGGTGGTGAGTCAGTGATTGTCTGGGGAGGCATATCCTTGGAGGGTCTCACAGACATCCACGTGCCAGCCAACAGAACACTGACTGCTGTTAGAGACCGGGTTGAAATCCTCAGACCATTCGTTAGACCTTATGCTGGTGCAGTGGGCCCCGGGTTTTCCTGGTGCAGGACAATGCCTGGCCTCTTGTGGCCCGAGAGCATAGGCAATTCTTGGATGCCAATCCAATTAAGAACCTCTGACACGTTATGTATCAGTGCATCTGAGGCCACCAAGTAGCGTTGCAGACTATCCAGGAGCTCATTGATGCCCTGATCCAGGTCAGGGGGGAGATCCCCCAGGACACCATCCGCCGTCTCATCAGGAGCATGCCCAGACGTCATTGGGAGTGCATATAGGCCCATGGGGGTCACACATTAGGTGGGGGCCACACTACTGAGTCACGTTATGAGTTGCCGTGATGAAATTCACTCTAGTTGGAACAACCTGTGATTTCAACTGTTGTCTTTGATTTTCTGTGCTTTTGATATCCATTGACCTTTGTCATTTTTGTTCTCAACAAATTACACAGTGTACTGTAAAGATTTTGATCGTTAATATATTTCGTACATCGAGACCTGTTGTGAGATTTAAGTGTTCCATACATTTTTTTGGAACAGTGTAATGTTTCTGTAGAGTTAAACTTTATTTGTAATAGCTAGAATGTCGCTAATGCTGTTGCCCAGGAAAATTCCAGCTCATGCCGATGCTCAAGATTGAACGTCATTGAGGACTCCCTCTTCGTTTGTGTCGAACAATTATTTTCTTTGCTATGGTGGAATCGAAATGCTAGCAATCCCTTTTCAATGCGACATATGAAAACAAATGTTACTCTGCACGTTTAGTCTGATTTCGTTGTGTAATAGGCACAGCTTATCGCAGTAGGATAAGCCCGCTCGTGGTCTTGTTTTCCCCTGAAGTGCTTTTCAGACCCCAGCTCGGATCAGAACACAGCTGTACGTTCACCCGAACTTCAAACATCAATCGTTTAGGGACCTCAGGCAGTTCCCCCTCGCGGTGAACTAACACCTCTGTATTTGTAGGAAAAGGGAAAAGTGAGCGAGTGTTGGAGAATAATTTTGCAACTGGTTGTGTTGACCCCTGTCCTGGGCGAAGACTGTGGCAGAGCTTTTCATGACTGCACCAGCGCTGTCTTTTGTGGTCTAACTGAGTAAAATCGTAAAAAGGAAGCAATTGTTTTGACCAGAATGATGGGAGATGTTGTATTCTTCTAGGTGCTTCTTTGGTGGTTCTGCTTGGAAAATGCCTTGCTCGCCAGTCTGCTGTCTTTCCTGCCTAATGGGGAGCCAGCACTGATCACAGAAATGTTAACCTTGAGAAACTCTTCCCACTGAATGTATTGTTTTCAGAAACACCACACACATGTCAACCAGTAATACTAGTTTTTTTTTAATGCAATAGAGAAAAAGGTGAATCAGATTTAACTACTCTTTTAAATGCAATGCATTATAGAAAAACCCTCATCTTCCACTGAAAACAGTGTCCTGAGAAACATTTAGAGTTTTCTTGTAGCAGAGTACTGTGTGTCCAAGCATGTTTGCGTTTTTATTGTGTTGTTTAAACGGCTACTTACGAAGTGAGGAAGCGTCTAACACCATGTTGTAAAATAGTGAACTACTCCTTAAACTCCATTGGTTTGATGCCAACAGTTCCTGGTTGAGTGAGCAGAGCGGTGAGAACAAGAATGCCATCAGATATGCTTCAGAAGACAGATCTGATTTGGCTATCCTAAAATTGTTGAGAATAAAGGGGATGAAGTAACTTTCAAAAAAATGATTTGAGTGGATATAGCCATCTGGTGTAGAAAGATCATTGGATTCATTTTCACATCATCAGAGGATATATATATGTAAAAACTTTTGCACAGTCGTAACATAGGTTGAAGATGAAAATTGGCGTTCTATGTAATGACGTCTGTGCCTGAGGTATCTATCCCCATGCTCCAGTACGGTTGGTACAATGTTTTAATCGGGAGAATATTAGAGGATGCAGAAACTTAACAAGCATCTGTTGACGTTTGGGCAGAACAGTGTGAGGGTTAGGTGACGCTTTGTTTCACTGTTTTAGGGTGTGTTTACATGACGCTACATTTCTGAGAAATATTGAAGAAAACACATACTAGAGGACTACATTGTCACAACCTTGCATTGTCGAAGTAACGTATTATACTGTTAGCTTGCTTGTTATAAAGTTATTGGATACAATACATAATATATAATTGAACAATATATCGGGTATGTTTTGAGGGGCCTTTTTGGAGGAATGATGCTGCAAAATATTAATATTATAGCGTTGCTATTGCTAAACAATATGATTTCTTGTTTTGCACATTTAATGGTGCCAATAATGCATATATTGGGAAAGTGAAAATTGTTACCCATACAAATGTTTTTAGACAGACAGATCTGTGTTACAAATCCCACCTGCTGGGTGAACTCGGGTGAAAAGCATATACAGGCCTGTTTGGCCAGGTCTTCCTCGAGAGTTTAGTCTTACCCCTCCCTCCTGCCCCCCCTGCTTCGTAGAATAAGCGAACCTGTCTAACCCTGCAGGCCGCATCAGAGCTCATAATGGAAGGGTCCATTTATTATTGAAGACGGGGGAGGTTGGGAGGGCACTGGCCTAGCATGACTGGCCCTACTATGGTCTCCACAGGCCTGCTTCATGGAAGCGACATTTGAGGTAAGTGATTGACAAGTAAAGGATGTGAAAACAGAATGTCCCTCTGATGCCCTGTAAGTATGGTACTCGGTTGCTTGTACCTGCAGCGGCAACGGGGTGTCATTTTATTGCGCTGTGAATGTCCTTGTGTTATGTGGATGCCGGGAAGCTCAAGTAATACTGTTCTCCCAAAGTCACGAGTTCAAGCTGATTTGGTATTCCTCCTCAGCAAGCTGCATTTAATTTTTGATCCTGTTTAAGCCAGCTGGAAACAGTATTTTTCAACATTGAAACCACTGCATGTATAATGGATGCCTTGTCTTGGCTAATGCAGTGGGAATGTTTGGCGCAGCAGCATGAAGAGACAGTGTGATGCATGGAGGACCCAGTGGACACAGAGCTGGGCTGGTCACCCAGTCAGACGGTGAGGAGAGGAGGAAAGGGGGAGTGGGATGAAGGGAGGGAGAGAGGAGTTGATGGTGTGACAACAGAAAAGGGCAAATTGACAGATTGAGAGACAAAGGTAAATGGGCACTGCGAGAGAGGGATGGATAGGGACCGACAGAAAGGTAAGTAAAGAAGAGCGGAGGATTGGAGGAAGATACAATGAGCAGAGGAAGAGGGAGGGAAACGGAATGAGATTGAGGGGGGAGATAAATGTAAACTGAAAGAGAAGGAGAAAATAAGCAGAGAGAGCAGGTAGAGGGAGAAAATGGGCCTGTGCAGCCCAGCTGAACGCAGATGCAAATGGCATGCTGATAAGACCCATAAATCCAGTGCGCCATGTCTCCCTATACCGTTCCCCCCATGCGTCCTCGCACCCCCACCCGACAGCAACACGCTCAGGTCAGCTGTCTGTACACGCCCCTCCCCAGCAGCAATACCCCTGCACGAGGGACCTAGAGGGCTCTGACGTAAAGGAGGGAGGGGGGCAATACCTAATCTAAACTCCACAATGTATTTGCTTCTATTGTCCTCCTTTTTTCTTCTCCTCCAAGATTCCTCTATCCTTCATTACAGAATAGTACTGATCCCCAGAAACACCACAGAGAGGAGAGAGACCGGATTAGAGTGACCGCGTCGTGGACCGGCCATCCCTACAGAGTTGTCCGTTCCGAGGGCCGCCTGCTAGAGGGGAGAGAAAGAAAGCGGGGGGAAGGAGGACCAGGGAGAGAGAATGGGACAGAGAAAGAGATGACAGGAAGGGAGAGAGGGAAACATCATTCTCTATTCTCCCAGGTCAGAGAGTGAACAATTAAGCGTGTAGGGCACAGGGAGCGTGGTTGGAGGGTTGCAGAGGAGCGGTGGGCGGGGAGGGGTGGGGGGAGCGGTCTGCGAGCCGGCCGACAGCTGATGAATGGCCGGGCAGGCTGCAAGTGACAATATGCAGACAAGCGAGATCATTTGCAAATGGATGCAGGGAGACAGAGCGAGGGAGATGGGGGAAGGCGAGAGAGAACGGGAGAGTGAAAGTCAGGGACATGTGAGGGGGAAGGGAAGATGGGGGGGGGGGAGATTGGGTTAACCCTTTCCAGGCCCTTTCCTCCTCCATCCTTCTTTCCAAGGAGAAAGGAGACAGGAGGAGGAGAGCTCCCACCGGCCCAGAAGAGCAGGTTCATTGTTTCTGTTAATGGAGAATGCTACCTGCTTTGGTCCTGAATGTGTGGCTCCCGAACTGGGAAGAGTTCATACAACATCAAGGTGAAGAACGAGTGAGGATGGCTAGGACACCGGTACAACATGTCATTTGTAGACGCCTGGTGGGCATTGTTTTCTCACTGTTAATGTTATGGCAAGAGAAGTTACTTCCGGTATTCTCCCTAATAAGCTACTTATTTTGCTGTGAAATGAAGAAGTCTGCTAGATTACAGTGCTCAACTGGCCATGGCAAATTACACTGTCCTGGAGATGTGGAGCAACACAAAGACAGTGCCCAGGCCCAGAAGAGAAGTAATTGTGACTAACTTATGTTCCAGATTTCCCTCTTGAAATGCTTCTAGTTTCAGTAGCCTGTAGAATGAATCAAGTAATCAACCTGAAGTGAAAATAAAATGAATGTAAAATTATTCCCTTTGGAATGGGGCCATTACTGTCCCTTGAACTTATTCAGACTCCTTTAATTTCTCCACATTTTGTTGTATTAAAGATTAAATTAATTATTACATTCATTTGTTTTGTACACACAGTGTCCAGTAATGACCCAACTGAAACATGTTTTAAGTAAATGAAAGGAATATGTATAGTGTAAAGGAGTATTCAGGCCCCTTGGCAGTGATCACACCTTCAGGTATTCTCAGGTATGCCTCCAACAGCTTTACACATATGGGGATTTGGGTCATTGCCTGCCATTCTTCCAATGTCTGAATTAAGTGTGGAGTGTGGGTGAACTGTGATCTTCAGGTCTCCCCACAGATGTTCAGTAGGTTTCTGGGAGTTTGCTGAGCTGCTTCAGACTTGTCCTGAAGCTACTCCAGTGTTGTCATGGCAGTGTGCTTCAGGTTGTTGTCATGGCAGTGGGCTTCAGGTTGTTATTATGCTGAATAATGATTCTCCCAGTCCCTGCCACTGAGAATCAGAGCATCATGCACCCATTACCATGCTTCACCACAGGGATGGTTTCAGCCAGGTGATGAGCTGTACCTTGTTTTCGCCAGGAGTAGGAATTCAGAACGGTCTGGGTGCTTATGAACCTCTGCCATTTCACTGTAGGAGCCCACATTTCTAAAGATGTTTTTTTCTTTGTCATTATACAGTATTGTGCAAAAAAAATGTATAATCAATTATAAAGTGAGTCTGTAACATTATGTATTCTATATCATTCTAAGCTATTACAACTGCTGTCTCCCCCAGTAGTATGTGTTGAGTGGAAGTGCTGATAATGGAGCTGAATAGAAGGGATGATCAGTATCAAACGAAGGCCATTAGTCTAATAGTGATGGAATAAGTAGGGGCCAATATCCAGTCCAATCTTCCATTAATCATGCTTTCTCATAATGCTACCCTCTCTTCCAACAGCATCTATATTTAACACCCGGCACCAGACGCACTCTACAACTGGATACGTGAGAGTGGGAGGTTTGCTCTGAGTGTGTGTTTCTGAGAATAGAGATGTGTGGGAGTGACAGCGTGTCTATGAAGTAGATTCCAGTGCACAGCCAGGGAGAGTAGAGCTGGCCGGATATCACTGAGAAATGACTGTGAACTATCTGAGACTGAGTCAGTGATGGGGAGTTCATTAGCCCATCTAATAACACCTCTAGCAGTCCTGCTGCAGTAGTGTTTTCGCAGAGAATGTTTTCCGCTCTTTTCTCTCTTACTCTTCTAGAACTTCATCAGCTCCATCTCGCAATCCTTTTCCTTTTTTTCTCTTTCTCTGTGGTTACTGATTAACAAAGCCCTCCTCTTCACACCATCCCAGCCTTTGAGTTTCCTGTATGTTTGACAGCCTGGCGTTGCCTCTACAGCAGCCTCCATCACCTTTTCTCCCCGGATCCCATCTCTCTAACCCCCCCCATCTCCTCTGTCCACCCCCCCAACTCAGCTGGTCCTAATTGACCCTGTGATGTAAAACGAGGTGTGTGGGGACGGCCCCGGCGCTCCACTTAAGCACCTGACATGTAGATCAATCACTGTGTTGATCCTAATACCCTTAACAAGGTGTGTGTGCCTTCAAAGGACATCTGGGTCTGCCCTTACCACCACCAGCGTCCTGTCTCACACACACACACCACCAGCGTCCTGTCTCACACACACACACCACCAGCGTCCTGTCTCACACACACCACCACCAGCGTCCTGTCTCACACACACACACCACCAGCGTCCTGTCTCACACACACACACACACCACCACCAGCATCCT
>JACXGJ010003464.1:0-53515 GCA_016801105.1 Esox niger
ACACAAAGACAAAGGGAGCAGAGGGAACATATATACTGAGGGGAATGACTAAATGATGATCAGGTGCGCTAAACGAGACAACAGGTGCAATGAGTTGATGAGATGGGGCGATGGTGTCAGAAGGTCGGTGACGTCGAACGCCGAAGCCCGCCTCCTGCAGGGGGAGGATGGGCAGTAGATGGCGTGGTCGTCACAGCTATAAAAAAGTTCCCTAGAAAAGTGACCCAAATTAGATATTCTTTTTAACATATACTTGAATGTTAGTATTGCACAAATGAAGTAGTCATTAAATAGACTGAAACAGATGTATCTAAGTTGGAAAAATGTGAAATGCATTTATTGCGTTTAAAAATACTTATGTGCACATATGGAATATGCTGCTATTCAGAATCCTGACATGTTTGCAGTTGTCAGCAGTTAATGCACTGTAAGTGAAATTTAAAAGCTACGTATTGTTTCTCTAATTGTTGCTACAAAAGCATCACATCTGGAATCACCACCAAATACACTTTATAGGTGTGTCTGATAATACAATTTCATACCACTATAGATCATTGGGTTTGACACTTTGGCAGGTCTATTGTTCATGTTTGACAATGCAACGGCTACAGTCCTGCCATGCATATTTTGCTGCTGGTGAAATCAGGATGTCAGGATCCTCTCATGCAGGCGGAACATAGAACACAGAACACTGTCCCTGATATGTAATCAGTTCATTTATTCATGTTCTGACATTTCAGAACCCATGTGTGGAGTGCTGTGACATTCTCTCTCCACGTTTTCTCCTTTTGAGGAGACTGGAGCAAGAGCTAATAAGAGAGCTAATGAGATACAGCAAGAGAAAGTAGATCCATGACTCCACAGCTACTCGGCCTAGGCAGGAGACAGGGTAGGGTGGGGAGACGGGACGTTGGTGGAGGGTGGGAAGAGAGGGCTAAGCAGAGAAACGATGGAAGGAATGGTAAAGGCTTACATGAAGGAGAGGGACAAGGAAGGGCTTTAGAAGGGACAACTGAAGAGAGGGCCGGAGAGAGAGGGCCGGGGAGAGAGAGAGGGCCGGGGAGAGAGAGAGGGCCGGGGAGAGAGAGAGGGCCGGGGAGAGAGAGGGCCGGGGAGAGAGAGAGGGCCGGGGAGAGAGGGACGGAGAGAGAGGGACGGAGAGGGGAAGCATCAGAAAGGAGGACTAAAGATAGGACTGGAGAGAGTGTTGCATATGAGAGGGGTGTGGAGAGAGAGGGCTGTAGAAGGAAGGTCTAGGGAGACATGATTGGAGATGGGTGGGCTGGAGCAGGAGAGGCCAGGAGTGAGACAGGACTGGAGGTGGGGGTCAGGAGAGGACTATAGGGAGCTGGGCATGAGGGTCTGGGGAGTGCAAGCCTTAGCTGAAGCAGGGTTAGAGGGAAGGTCAGTGGGGTGGGTGAGGGCTAGAGGAAGGGGAGAGTCAGGGAAGTCTAGGACGTTGGACAGCACCTGCCTCAATATTTTATGGATCGTACTCTGTCAGAAGAACGTTTCAGACATACTGTGGCTGCCTGCTGCACCTAATAAGACTGTGCAGAGCATAATACGCCTCTCGTTCTCTCATCAATCCTAGGATCCATTATGTCAAAACCCGAGGAAGACAGAAAACCCTTCCAGATTTGCCATATTTATTGAGCTTTGCAATATTTCTTTGGATTGCGTTCTGTGACAAACAGTGTGTGTAATTAAGGCCGTCTGCGTCCTAAACTGCGACTACTCCTCTGTAAGATGCATACAAGGCTCCCGTCCAAAGTAGTGTACTGATTCTGGACAAGTGTGTCATCTGGGACGTGGGGAGTGAACGAGCGACGCGACAGACAGCTGCAGGACAAATGACCTTACCTCGTTAGAATCAAGCCAACGTTGCGCGATGCATAACTTAGACCTTGATTGGATTTTCATGTAGCCACTTAGCATTTTAACATCCAAGATGTTTATTGTTTTAGATAATTCCGGGTAGTGAGATGGAAAACTGCCAAACTGCCGAACAATAAAAACAACGACGAAGAAATGAACATGAGATGCATTGAGTAGTTTACTGTCTTTCCGTGATTAGAAGACATTTCGGGGGTTAGGGTGGTGTGCCCATGTGTAAGTGCATGTGACAAACATCTGTGTAGGTGTGTTTGTGTGCATGTGCACGCAACTAATAAGCTGTTATTATGAATGTGTGCAGCTGCTGGGCAGGTCAAAGCAAATTAAGCCTTTGAGTGTTTATTACAGAAAACCATTCAATAAAGCTCCTGATTGCTCAAAACAGCAACTATTATTAATTGCACAGTGAACATTTTAAACAAATGAGATTCTCTGATTCAATTAATTGTGTTTCTGAAAGAAACCGCAACATCAAAGAGCTTCTGAACATCAGTTTGTCCTGCTTTCTGATTCATATACAATATTTTCGGGGTTTTGTGTCCATTTAACTTATAATACTGTTTTCAAACGCTATGAGCTTTGCAAAGTATTCCTACATTGTTTTATATTATGATGGGCAGATAGATATAAAGAATTGGTTGCATACTCTAAAATTAGACTGATTGAACGCAAAGAAAGAAAACAATGACTCTGTTTTAACCCTTTCTTCAAATGATTCTGGTCAAGGCCACAATGTGGAGGATTTATTTAAGGACTCTAACACTGCCTCCCTGACACACGAAGAGCAAAGACTTTGTAAGATTGCTCTGCCAATCCAACATCGCCCACAACCCTCTCTTAGTTATTGTTACATATCTATGCCAACGGTCGCTATTGTGAGAAAAATGTCATCCATGCAGATTGCCAGCAGAGCAAGGCATTCAGCTTCATCCCATATGGCTTTGTATTCCCTGTTTACTGGACGTCGTTTGACGAGGGCCCCGAGGTAGTCCCAATGGCTTGAGCTCAAAAGTAGCACACTGAATTTCTCAATTTCCTTCTTCCACTCAGGTTATTGGCTGTCATAGAACAAGTTGGCTCTGTATGACAATGATAACTCTAGCTAATGAGCTGACTAGAACACAGAACTGCACCCACAGTATGGCCTGCTGCTTGGAGAGGTGAAGTCTTTCAACTACTGTAGGACAGAGATTAGAAAGGTTCTCATGACGAGAGTACTGACATTTTTTTAAATTAGTCCCCCTTGTGTAAAGTGCCATTTTGTCATCTCAATCTTGGATGATCAAGTTCAATAGTATACAACATAAAATAATTTTGTAATTCCATTCTGAAGCTTCTGAAAATAATGATTGAGACCAGCGCTGGAAAACAAAAGCACGGAAAATGTACACAAGTGGTTGGCTAAGCAAATACATCTGTGGCAGTAGAATATATTTTAAACATCTAAATTGCAGCAATAGAAAGTCAGAAGTTACTGTGATTGTGTTGCCGTTTTACTTTGATGTCAATATTTCAGTATTGCTACCATTCACACCCAGTTACAGTGATTGCTAAAGCTTGTCCTTTGTTAAATAGTGGCAGACATAGTTCAGAAATTATTAAAATTCCCTGTTTTAACCATGTGTAATTAAACCCAGCCTGATGATAGGTAATAACAAACTCATTTAAATGTTTCTAGGATGCTTGCCATCTGAATTGCACTTGCCACCAGCCGCCTGTAAGCTACTGTCACACTCTTGGTAACCCCGTTACAGTGGAGTCACTCTTGGTGATGGCGTGTAAGTATATGTAAATAAATTAAATAGCTATTGTAATTTTTCCAACACTTACCATAGCTGCATGGGATTTGTACTAATATGTTATTACTTTTTTCCAGAACCCCCTGCAAGTCTACATCTTGGCCAAATGCAAATTCTGTTTCCATAGATCTGTAGGCCTTGCATTGTGGCTGGCATGCAGAGATCGCATCTTAGCTGTTGGATGACTCTAATTTGGGGAACTTTGTCACAGAGGAGAAGGGCTTCATGCTGTGGATCTGCCGTTGCTGGGTCACTCCGCCAGCCAAACCATGTCATCCACCCAAACAGCTAATTTGTTGATTCGACCATGAAGCCCTTGAGTCGAAGGATGAATGCCAAATGACACAACGTTCCCTATAAAGCGCACTACTTTTGCCTGGAACCCATAGGGAATGTGCAGGCTGGGGAAGCAAGCTTAGTATCAGTGGAGTCATCAAGATTTCTATCTTTGCACTTTTTACCCTGTCAGAGTCTCGCTCCAGGGCTGGCTGGATAATCATTTGTCCCAAATGACACCCCACTTGACCTAGGCCATAGCACTTTGTTCAGAAGCAGTCCAGTACATAGGGTACAATTTGGAATGCTTTTATAGGGGTCTCAATACTTATCAAGCATGATTGCTAAAAATGTAAACTTTTGTCAGCAGCTCACTCTTCCCCTTGCTGAAACTCTTAGTGCACAAGAAAAAAAACACTACATGATGTTTTTATCAATATACATAATAAATAATAATTAATATACCTTTTACAATGAGGTTTAATAAACAACTCTGAGGGGGCTTAGAAAAATCTCTCACATTTGATATCTAAAATCTATTTAATATTTTCTTAACTAAACATGGGTTTGTTTTGGTATAGGATTTGTTATCTGCTCTTCACATCATAAAGGTACAAATACTAAAATATTCATAGCAATAGTTAAGTGTTTTGAGTCTATGCCAATCAGCAAATCATATCAGAAGAAAACACATTGACCAGAGAGTGTAAAGAATTTTTATCAGACCACAAAACATTTATCATTAGTGACTGGCTACACAGTTTAATTACTATCCAGACCACACTAACATATATACAGGCATGGGCAATGTAGCTGGAAATTAACTCCCCCATGTGTATGTTGTTAAAGTTGTCTATCAAAACCAATAATGTCTCCAAAAGAGTTGAGGTAATGTCAATGTTTTGTTGATTAGATTGTAGCTAAGAGTTCACCATCCCTGGACTTGGCTGCAGCAGGAAGCCAAAATTGATTTAATCACGAGGTCTTGCAACTCATCAACAAAAAACATTACCGAATATCAAAGTGGAAAATGAAATCTGTAAAGATTTATCTGTAAAGTTAATCACAGTTGCATAAGATTCCATCCATTGGCTACGGCACACCTGAATGAGCTGTGGTGCAACCAATTGTCTTTAGAAGTCACGTAATTAGTTCAACTGAGTCCACCTGATTGCAATCAAGGTGTTTCACACAATTTCAGATTAAATACATCGACTGTAGGCCCAGAGTCTGGCAGGGCCCCTAACATCATGAAAACCAAGGAACATTCAAAACAAATACGGAATATGTATCATCAAAGCCCCAATCAGGGGTAGGATAGAAGAACATTTCCAAGCAACTGCATATCCCCTAGAGCACAGAATATTTTACTTTTAAGAAATGTAGAGAAAATGGCACAGCTACCAATCTGTAAGGAATACACCATCCTCAAACTGAATATCTGGGTATTAAAGGCCCTGGTTAGGGAGGCCACCAAGTGGCCTATGGCAACAGTAAAGGAGTTACAGTCAGAGTTACAGAGCGGAGAGACACTGTACATATTGCAACATTAGCCCTGGTGTTTCACAGAGTTGCACTTTATGGGACAGTGGCAAGAAGAATGCCATTGTTGGGAAAAAAAGCTTGAGTTTGGCAGAAGGCATGTGGGAGACCCTGAGGCCAAGTGGAAGAGGATGCAATGGTCTGATGAGAAAAGTCAGCACGAGATCATTGACTAAGGAGAACTTTAATCTTCCAGCAGGACAATGACTCTAAATATACAGCCAAAGCCACACTGGAGTTGTGTTCAAACAAAATGTCAAATGTCCCAGAAGTGGCTTCTCAAAGCCCAGACATCAATCAAATTAAAAATGTTGAAGGAAAAGGCTGTGTTCAGACATATGAAACTGACATAGAGCAGACTCATCGTTATAATTTCTGCCAAATGTGTCTACCAAATTAAAGCTAAAGCAACGGTATTGACTTTTTTAAGTTGATCAGTGAGAAAAATACGTAAATCCATTTTGATTTCATAACCCCAAGGAGAGTGGAACACTGTTTTGTGAGATATTTCTTCATGAATATTTTGTTGGAACACGTGTGAAAATTGCACTTTCAGAATTGTTCGCAGAGGTAATGATAAGCTGGGTTGGTAGCTACTGGATGACCATTTGGAGAGCTCTGATTTATGTTGGGTAAAATATAGCTACACTAGTGAGAAACTGCTGGGGCTCTGCAATTACGAGCTCTGACTCATCTGACTAAAGGGACATTGAAGTGGATATTCTGATTCTGAGTGAAGATATTCCATTTGGTTCCCGAAATATTGGAGATAAGCCCAGTCAATAGTTTCCATTCAACTCATTCCGCCGGAAGTCATTTTGTTCTCTATGGCAAAGCTACAAGGATAACATCAAGCTGTTCAGACTCTTTATTGAAGAGGAGGAGGATAGGACACGGAGAACGGGAGGGCAACCTTTTATAGGAGAAAAATCTATTCGTTATTACACCAGCATGGAACTTTGAAAAGAATCACACCACTGATAGATGGAAAAAAGAGTAAAAAAACTAGAGAGAAAAGTACAGTGGCTGAAATGGTACTTGAACTACTTGTTCCATTGTAGATGTTCTTCTTAGAATGATTCAAATGGTTATTTTCAGATACATTTTTTAATCAAGGATCAAAGACCAGCCAGTTCATTCACATAGGTCCATAGAATAATAGCAAACCTCATTAATCGCTAGCAGTTTCTGTATACAGAGGTCAACAAACTGTACAGAAGTTTGGTTAACAAGTAACTGTTATATAATATATATGTTTTATTTTTTTCCTAAAGGGAAATATTTCTTTTATTCGAAAGGTTGACTCAGTGACATGATGAAGATGCAGAAAGAAAGCAGTATAGAGCATCAGCTTCCAAAAGAAATGAAGACTGTTGAAAAGTGATGCACAACTTTGTGTTTTTGGACCCCTGACTACCATGCTATGACACTGTGAGAAAAGCATCTTCCTTACAGTAGCTCCACATCTGCTGTGCAGCTTGAGGCTACGTCATTTCACCGAGTCTACCTTTAAATATTTCAGGAGCATTATACTGTAGACCACAATCGCAAAGCCAGCTGTCTAGCAGGTGGTGCTAGTGGCATCACTTATCTTTAAGTGTCTCTTGTTCGCTCTTGCTTCTCTGCGATCCAGTAGCCTTGGGGGTTAGCCTACTAAGTCAGTAAACAAAAGTTTGCTTTGTTGCTCAGTGCTGCAACTCCACAGCAGGTACCGGATAGTCAAAGGTCCATACATGGTTTCCGTCATTCACATTTTGCAAAGCTGTTCTGTTTAGAATCACACTGCTCGCCTAACCACAAATTCTAAGCTGTTAAACACTAGCTGAGGAGATTGTATTCCCCAGCTAATAACCACCATTTGGCTTACAGATGCCCATTCTGCCACAAGGACTTCCACAATTTTGTTGGCAAGGATACTCTGTCCATCATCCTCCGGTCCACACTGGGTGTTGTAAATACGCTGTGACCAGGATTGATATACCTTCCTGTAATGATGCAGCTGTACTGCAAAATATTTTTACTTAGGTCACTGCGCCACTCTCAACCTAGACTTTGTACTGCCATATTATTTCAGCAACTTTTACATATTCATGTTAATTAAAAACAGTTCCTTATTGTTTAAAAGCACACCTTTGCTAACTGTAATGTTAGCTAGCTGTAATTTGCTATGTGTAATATGGAGCTAGCTGTAAATTGTTAACTGTAATAACAGCCTGGACATTCCACTAAAATGTTTCCTTCACAACTGGGAACGATTCTTGCTCTGTCTTCCTCTGTGAATCTCTATATACTGTACATCCATAATATACTTCATATAATGTCAGACATGAAATATCCAAAACAGAGATGAATACAGCCTATTGTAGAAAGCACACCTACCAAAAATGTAACAAACCAACGCTTTGGTATGAATCCCCTTTTAATTTAAAAATCAGTGGCTCTCAAAAGTATTTAACCACCCTGGACTTTTGCGAATGTTATTATGTTGGATCATTACTTCAACATATTTCTTTTCACAAATTAAGACTAAAAAGTCCATAAAATAAAAGTAAAGATTGAGATCTATATGTTTTTTTGTCCGTAACAGTAAGCATCCTGTTTTGCACAAGCCTAATCCTGCAGATCATCCTGAAAAAAACCTCTCTATCGTGAAGTGCAGTTGGGGCAGCATTTTATCGGGATGCTTTCCTGTGTCCGGGACTGGAAAGGTTGTGAAGAAGCAGATAGATAGAGAATAAGATAGAGGGGAAAATGGAGGCAGCAATGGTCATAGATATAATGTAAAAAAACTCTGCTGAATTCTGCAGACCTGGGACTTGGTAAAACAATGATAGTCGAACAGGACAATGTCCCCAAACATTAAGCCGAAGCCACACTGGAGTGGCTTTCAAATAAAAAGTTCAATATCCTGGAGGGGCCCATTTAGCAAAGATTCAGCAAAAAATGATCAAATATACAAATGGCTGTAGTCACTGTCATGGTTTCCCACATCAAAAAGTTACTAAATGAGTTGAATACCTGTTTGTTTTTAATTTGCAATACATTTAGAACAACTTGTAGATTTTATTTTTCACTTAGACATTATGGACCTTTTTTGTTGATCAGTGGCCAAAACTCATAATTCAGTACATTCTCATCATGTAAATTTTTTTTGAATTTTGAATCTCAAGTCAACATTTTAGTACTTTTGCAATACTTTTGACAGGTTATTAAGAAATGCATTTTATGCTACAATGTGATGTTGCTATTTCTTTTTCCTGTTAATTTGAATCACTTGGTGATAAGAGTTCATCACATGGACACCACCATTTATATTTTGTTATAAAATCAATTGCCAAGTCCACACTCTTTGGGCTACAAACAAATCATCAGTCGTGCTTAGAGAATATTTTGAACAAAACACAATGAATTTAGATGCATTAATCCCCATTTGTCATTTATTGCAATTCTGATATTGACTGGGAGTCTTTGTTAGGACTCTCAGTGAGCCCATTGGCATAGTGTGCAAAATCATTAGCATAAATCACTCTCCTTGCTTCTTGTTAGACACGTGGCAAGTGGTTTCTGTAAAAATAGAGAAAAGTACTGGGGTCAAGGGCCAGAAAGGCATCTGCTCTGAGGGACACCACACTTAACATCTCAGACGTTTACTTTGAATGACATTTTCTGAGCTCTACAGGTCTAAGTACCTTTCCCACCATGTAATGGCATGTACAGCCATGACAATTGTGATTTTTTTGAAAAACATCACAGGATGCAAAGAAATCCAACAAAACTATTACCGCATTATCCACTTCTTTTTTCAAGTTATTTGAGTCAGTGCATTTCAATTCATTTATCTTTCTTTACATATATGCTAACTGTCAGTAGTAGAATATATTTTGTCAAAAAAAAACTCTCTTATTTACTAAGACTACGCAGCAAACTGTTCAATTTTGGGTAGAGGATCGTGTAATTATCCAATTAAATTATTTTGTAAATATATGAATAATCAATATAGCAAAAGTCACATACCATTCTCAAGTTTCCTTCAAGGTTTTCTCCCTGTTGTATTTTCATTATTAAATTAGGAACATTAGCTTTTTTCATTTCTCACCAACGTGCCTCAATTCAAAGCAGCATTCTTCTCTTGAAATATAAAATATTTTATACCAGAATGTGATGGTTTACTGTTTTGAATTGTCATACTGTCACACATTTTCTCAATTAATACTACTCAGTAATAACTCATCTGAGCAGCTTTACATCATTGCCAACATTTTCTTTGAACCCTCATGTATAGAATCTTGTTGTGATTTTGTCAGCAGGGCAGGGCCTTTACAGTTCTCATAGTGTCTTAACAGGTGCATGATTCTCAACACTAGAGGGATGCTTTCTCAATTTATTTTTCATCATCAACCAGAGGCCTTAAAACTGTAATTAGGCTCGGACTCTGGTATTTACTATTAGAAGCGATGATCATGGCAACCTGTAGAGCATTGTTCAGCCGTGTTGATAAAACCTGATTAATATTAGTTAACAATGCGGTGTCAGACGTAAGAGTTAACAGACTGGCTGGTATTGTCATTGCTGCTGTCATAATGATATGGGTCAGGTTGCACTTGAAAGCTTCAGATGTAGTTATTTCACCTGTGTTTTCCACTGTGTGTGTGTGTGTGTGTGTGTGTGTGTGTGTGTGTGTGTGTGTGTGTGTGTGTGTGAGAGAGAGAGGACATTTGTTTTTGTAGTGTACATGCAACCACAAATCTTATTTAAAAAAGTTCACTCTGATCACATAATCAGTTCACCGAAATTGCCAAAGGTCTTCTCTAAACACAGAGTTCTCAGGAAGTGATCATAGCTTGTCTAAAAATGACCTCACACTTACTCAGACACATCTAGCAATTTCAATCCCAGTCGATATGCAGCTGGTTACTGGCTGAGTGGTGGTGCCCTGCTGTCTCTTTTAATAGTCTGGTATTAGTGGTCACTCTTATTTTCGCTTCTAAACCAGCGATTGCTCTTCAACTTGGTACTTTTCAGATGGAAAGAGATTTTAGTCGGAAGACCTCAGTGGCCCTTTTAAAAGAAACAAGTAGTGCATTATGGTCAAATGCAGTACACTATTTTGGGAAAAGGGTGCAAATAAGAACAGACCCATAGTTAGAAAACCTAATCATGCTTTTGTGTGCAAGTAAATATACTAGCGTATGTGCATAGTCGCCAATAGTAATTCTGTTATCTCATTAGTTTGCACATTTGAATTAGGTTCTCATTTGTCAAGCAACAAGTTGATATCACATCTGACAGCAGAGGGAGGTTTTCAAGACCCTTTATTATCCTCAAATCACATTGGCCAGTGTATGTATCATCAGCCTTCTGCTGTGCAACAACATCTGCTTATACAGTACCAACTGGGTCCCAGACAGCAGCCTATTTACTACATCATTCACTAGTAGTGTATGGATCCTGGAGAAATGCAGTGTACTTTGTAGAGAATAAGGTGCGATTTGTTACGATCACATCGTGTTAGAAAGGAGTTAGTTGAGGACAATTTGTATCTGCCCAAAATCCGGTTATTGATAATAGTGGAACTGGTGTTCATTTTGTGGTCATAGATCTCTGTGTTACTGTTTTTGCTTCAGTTGTTTAGATGAACGCAGTGTTCCATTTTCTTTTCTCTGTCTCAGTTTTAATCACCCAAGCGGCATTTCGTTGTAAAGTAAATGTAGTGAGTATTAACAAACCTCAGAGTTAATGTACAAGAACTAACATGTACAAATATTCAACACAGACACAAAATCAGGTGTATATTAGAGCTCTTTACATGTGGCAACACGACGTGAGGAAAACCAAGACAGTTCGATGGCCAGACTCCACTGGGAGCATGTGTTTGTGTTTGCATGTTTGTCACCATTAGACTGATGTCAGCAGAGAGAGAGAGAAAAAGAGAAGAAACCTTGGGCACAATGTTATGTTCTTTGAGAAAAGCTACAGCAGACAAACCCACAGACCCCTTTAGCACGTTCAGACATATGGATGAATTATGGCTGTGTTTAAACACTTTATCTGTGCCAAATCTATTTCTATTTCTAACTGTAAAGTGCAGAACAGCCCATAGGGTTCTGGTCTAAAATAAAGTACTAAATAGAGAATCGTTTGTAATTTTGGACAATCTAGAAGATAACGTGATGTTTATCCTTGAGGAGAAACATTTCTAATTGTCAAGGTCAAGAACATTGGCCATTGAACAGCAATCTAAAATGTCCTGACAAATTAATACATATTCTGCATAATCATTAATTACCTGGCCTGAACACACCACTTCATTTCATTGTAATTGACGGCAAAGGAGAAATCAATAATGTTTAATTAAATAATTTATTAGGTGTGAAAATAAGGGACTGTATGTGCTGACTGAACACTTTCTATTAACCATGGCTAATGATGCATTAAAAAGTATCTGTAATTAAAATCTAAATAGTATTACAATAACATATTCATTAATATGCTTACGTTTATGCATTGTTGACCATTTACAAGGTGTTTGGTTATAGTACTTATACAGCTGTGGAAAAATTAACAGACCACTCCTAATTCTTTTTCAAATCAGTAACTCTACATATATGGCAGCCATTCCATTCCAGTGTCTGTTAAATTCCAGCACAGGCACACCTCATTTTACTTAAAGAGGTACTGATTAGGTGATTACCTGAACTAAATCAAATTTTACGAGGAAAAGTATGATAACCACTGCTGTGTTCATCACTATACTCTTGCAATAGGTCCAGCTGGATGGCAAAACCATTGGAAGAAGTACCTGAACATTTCAGAAACATCGGTTCATTAGAACAAAACAAATGCAAAATATCTGGCCATTCAATCATGGGCAAATAACATGCAAACAAAATCTGATTTTGATGCTTTTTGTGCTTCTGTGGAGCAAGAAAAGTAAAGCCGGTTTACATAGTTTACACACTATCCTTGGCATATTAAGCATTAACCAATCCTGTGTTCTCTTGCTATAATTCATTGTTTTAAAAAAAAAAAAGTGATGTGAGAGATGCTAGAGGTTTCTTCAAGAATGCCTTCAAAATTAAGAAAGTATGTGGTCTTCTCATTTTACATACTGTTAGGCCCATCCCATCTTTAGATAAAAATTGGCAACGACACGTTTTTAAACTGTCCTCCAGATATAAATGAAAGAGTAATAGAAAAATATTTTCCAGGCAGTCTGTTGCTTGTTCATGCTGGTTTAACTTACATTAGAATAATGATTCTCGTAGACCAGCTTGGAAAATTGGAAAGAGATGGTCATGTTTTTTTTTTCTAAATTTGGGAACCCTATGTTAAGCATGTTTACTTCCTGGATTAGGTCTCCAGCTAAACTGAACATTTGATGATTCCATTGGTAGACACCATTGATCACAACCTAAAGTAATGTTTTAAGTCATCAATTATTCAATTCATGACAAAACATTTTTTCTTTTACACATCTTTCTAAATGGTCCCAGTCTTCACAGTGCATGACAGTGCAAAAGCCAAGTCATGAAGATCAAGAAACTCTGTAAACATCCAAGAATTTGGTCATGACATACTTTAGATAAGAGGAAAGTTTTAAACAAACAAGCATCAAGGTCGAAGGAAGTCAGATCACAGAGCGAGAGTAGGGTAACATCCTTAATTGCAAACACAAAAACAACAAAAGGAGACAGAACCTCAAACTGAGGCACAAAAACGACTGGCATAAACAGTGAGCAACGACATAAATGACTGAAAGGGCATTCAGCAGGCACCTCTGTGGTCAGTCCTTGACTGTGGCCCCCTGGCACATAGAGATGCCTAGAGGCCTCCAGCCAGAGCCTGACAAGATACAGCACATAGAGATGCCTAGATGCCTCCAGCTAGAGCCTGAGAAGATACAGCACATAGAGATGCCTAGAGGCCTCCAGCCAGAGCCTGACAAGATACAGCACATAGAGATGCCTAGATGCCTCCAGCCAGAGCCTGACAAGATGCAGCAAATCTCTCGAGCGGTCTAATCTGTGTCCGTTTTGGATAATAACAATATAAAATGTAACATCTGTAAGATATTAAAGGTAATTTGTTAATAAAATAATTCATCCTGAGTCATCAAGCTATTTCCCAGATATAAAGTGAAACTAATAAGTGAAGCTTCAAAGAAAGAAATCTGATTAATAACAAAAGGGATTTTACTTGTTAAAAATAGCACTATACAGTATATGAGTAAATGAATACATTTTTTATAGGTATGTTTTACTTCAGACTGTCATGGGCAGAATATAAGTTTTAGGTAATTAAAAAGTACAAAAGTTCATCCAGAGTTTATTTCTGAAGTAAGACTAAAATCGCCAAAATAATGCGAATCTTATATAAAAGGGAAATGACCAACTAATAATAGTGAGTCACAAATATATGGATACAGCAAACGTGGCATGACTGAAAGCCCTCTTATCACATGACACACGCAACCCATTATTCACGGGCAAGAGGAAACTCGTTCAACTCTTTCTGCGGGGGTCCATGTTCCTGGTGGATGGGAAACTGGTCTGAAGGAATTCCCATGCTGGGATACCCGACTCAGGGAAGATGAAATCAGACATTTAATAGAACTTGAAGCAAACGTCCAAGACCCCGTAGTGGTTCTCCCAGTCCAGACCCACTAATGACTGTGAACACCTGTGAGCAGCAACTCTTCTCGGAGGACCAATGCTAATAAGTACAGGTCATGTTCATCTTCTCTCTGGAGCAGGTCCCAGGCAATGTCAGCTCCAACATGGTGGATGGAAATGTATTGTTTTCCGAAACCTGAAGACATATGCAAAGCATGGAGGCACGTGAGCAGTGCCACCTCGCACATTGTTCGTGTACCATGTCAGCATTTCCAGCCTGCCTAAGGCTTTCATGAGGTGTGGAGGCTCATGGGAATGCAAGGTTTCCGCAGGCTAATCAACTATGGTGTTCTCGATTTACATGTAGCATTGTTTTTCAATTTTAGCTGTTTTGCGGAGTTCATTGACATCATCTTACCAAGAACTACGTAACACCACGTGTGAGTAAGTCTTACTAAAAGTACTGTTGCTGTCTGCCAAGTTTTCCCAAGCAGTCTGGGTTCGAATGAGTAATCCGTAGTAAAGAATAACAAATGTGTTTTTAGTGCAGTTAATCATAGCAAACGGAATGCAATTGAAGTCTTAACGTTTTTGTAAATATTTTAACCCACTACGCCTGAAGGATCTGGCAAAATCTTGGTCCCCCCGGGAGCCATCCCGACTGCATTTCCCTGAATGTACTCTGCTTTATATCCGTTGAACATCCTTAGGGTTTGGTGTTTTTTAATACATAAAAACATGTGGTCTTGAAAACATCTGAAAACATGTGTGTATGTGTGTGTGCTCATGGTATTTTATGCAGTCTACAGATATGTAGATGTCTTCAGCACCCATCCTTTATTTCTCCGTGTTTTTTTAACAATTAAAGTAGTCAGTATTGACAGCTAAAGTAGTCTCTAGAACAGTAACACACTGTCAAAGTCATTCTCCAGTTCTACTTCTGTGTTCTTGTTAAAACACATTAAAAGCAAAATCCTTTATTAAAAAAAGCCATAAAATCTAGCCTGGGTTTCTTCAGGGAATGTATTTAGTCTTTAAGTGTAACGATCAAAACATATTTTGATAAATAGAGGTGTTCTTAAAACTATTAACAGGCTTAAACAGAATAGTTGAGAAGATTATGGTAATTGATTGCATTAATGAGCCTATTTGAACATGAGTTGTTTTTCAAAATAGACTGCCTTTGAACACAACTGATCACAAAAAGAAATGCCTATGATAATATGATTATTTGATGTGTTTCATTTTAACTCTTACAGAACTGTCAAGTTGTCTCACATTGCATATGTACCACCTCTCACAGAAATGTACTACAGTCAGCAGCCAGGACCAACAGTCTGCATCATTACAACAGCTGATGTAGATACAGATCAGAAAGAAGACTTTGCTTTGTCAGTGATCCAAGACAACAGCAGCAGGAGAGAAATAAAGGGAATGTGAGAAAGATAGAAAGAGAGAGAAGAAAGTGTGGAAGACAGAGAGCCCAGGGAGGAAGCCAAAGAGACGAAGAAGAAAGTACTGTAGTGTCAGTCTTTCTCCGCATTAAAGAGAATATTTTTGTTATTGAAGTCAAACTTCTATCAGGAAAGTGCAGGCAATTACACAGAATGCTTCCATGCATGAAATCCCGCCTGCTTGTTATTGATAAATGTCCAAACACCTTCCAAAGACTTTTCAAATTACCTTTTGCCTCTTATTAAAACTTTACTCATGCATAAAAAAAGAAAAATCATCTTTTTCTAGGAGGTTTGTGTGTTGATTCGAAGAAACTAGGTGAAGACTGAGAAGACCAAGCCTCCACCTTACTTCAAGATGTAAGGAGAGAGAAGGGAAGAGGTGGAGGAGGCAAGGAACTGGAAGGAGAGAAAGGGATGTACAAGTAGCATAGCGATTAGAATGATTGGCCAGTAGCTGAAAGGTCAGTGTTTAAAAACCACAAGCTGTTAAACATTCTATACCTGAAAATATTGAGTTTTTCTAATGCTTAACCTATAATTATAATAATAATGCACTACATCAAGATTTGGTACGCTTGGCACCTACACATCATGACATGTGGAGGGAAATATAACAGACATAGCTTGCCATTAGCTAAGTGGTATTCATTATTTAATGAACTGGATTCCAGTCTATAAATCGTATTGAAATATACAGTCAAAGGGTTCAGGCTAGGTAGACTACAGTATAATCTACTGCTGTCTGTTAGTTATTAAAATTCAGTAATTTCTGTTTTCATTTATAAAACATTTTTATCTTTTGGCCACAGTTGCACATAACTTGTAAGCTGTGTTGATTATCTCTGTGAAGTTTTTAGGGCTCACAGAACGGCAGTTAAACATACATTTTTCATAGATCAATCAACATATCTTTCATGAAGCAGTACTTCTACAGAGTCCGAGTCCAAAACACAAAGTGTAGAATCTAGTAAGACGCCGGGTTCTGGGTGTGGCTAGTTCTTGTATTACTGTGCCAGGTGGGATATTGTAAGTGTGCATTTTCAAGACCACATATTTCATCAACACATACCATCAAATACAGGGGTGTGTAGTAACACGTTACAAGTAACACAAATGAGTAAAATAGTACAGTTTCAGAGGAACGACAACTTTTCTAGTTACTTTCTGGGGGCTGTACTCTTTACTCTTACTCAAGTATTTCTTTTTAGACAAATCTTACTCTTCACTCCGTTACATTTCACCTATTCTTTTGTAACAATTTTATCTTCAGTTGTTTGTCAAAAAATATGTTCTTTTTTTGTTTTGTGATTTATTTGAGGTTGGGTTGGCGTGTTTCCTCCCACTCCTTTAAATATGCATCGGAGTGCGAGCACAGACGTAGCTCATTAAATGGCAGACACAGCCACCGACATGGAAGGGGTCAATTGGAGGATGTTGACGAGGGAAATTCCAATCCCTGGACACAGTTTCACGACATGTTTTAATGGAATTCTTAAATAGGCAACATAGTCATCATAAAATGTTGTCTTATTATTCCCAAAGACACAACCATCTAGCTTTCAGAAACTCGTTATCGTACCTCACCTCCACAAGCACACAGAGGTATGGTTAGCGAACTGGCTCGTGCTACTTAGCCAGCTAAATCCTATTGTTATAGCTATCTTCTTATATTATAATTAAAACATTTTTGTTGAACAAGTTCAGTTACAGTAACAAAATGCAGTATAAACTAATGATAATGTAATATTCTAGCTAACTAACAACATATAAAAACACTACAGCTTGTTAGTATATTTGTATTAGTGGATCATTGGTCTTGACTAGAACTTTATTATTTAGTAATGCACGTTAGCTAGCAGCAACATACCCAGTCTAGCTAGATACATTTTAGTTAACATTTCAACTAAGCCTCCTGCTAACCAGGAGGCTTAGTTGCAATGCAGTCAGTCATTCCACCCAAGACCTGACTTACTAATATCACCTATTTAACTGACAAGAGGTACTGAGCATTACTACACAATATATATTTTTTTTTTTATGTATCATGGTCTTAATTTGGAAGAATCTTATTTGCAACACAGACTAATAATTATAATTTGAATAATAGAAATACAGTATTATTTATTTTAGCAATTTATTTTATTTTCTATTCTGCATTACTATTGGCTGACTCCGGAAAACAAATGCCTATTCAAATATAAAAAATTAGGTTTGCATTTCTACACAAATATTTTTCCTTCTTGTTACAATGGTGTTAATGTCTTGAACAAAATATGTAACTAGTACCCAAGTACTTTTTAGACCAAGTTCTCTTTTACTCATACTTGAGTCGTTTTTTAGGTGGTACTTCAACTTCTACTTGAGTACATTTTAGGACGATTAAGAGTACTTGTACTTTTCAGTACTTTCAGTACACATCCCTGATTAAATATTTCTCTGACTACCTGGAAGAAATACAAATGGTCTGTGGACAGCAACTGTAGGCATTTTGAGGCACAATCGACATCAGCAACACAATTGGGCAGAATTTGGGTAGGGACAGCTAGCAGACATCAGCCAGGTAATCCTGACGGCCATTCCGCGCTCTATTATTATTAGATATTAGGAGTTCAGGCGCTCCTAATATCCAAACAGACACTAGGTCATTTAGCATGAGAATACGTAAGATCCATCAAGACCAGGTGAGATGGGGTAAATTACACCAGAAGTTACCTGGTGCTTTGACAGTTGCATCATAGATACTGGGGACTGAGACATGGGTCCAGAGACATGGTAAAGATAACCCAGGACAGGACCAACCAGGAAATAAAATCCACTTATATTGCCAAGCATACAGCCCCAGACCACTAAAATGGACATCAACAGACCACACAATACTTGGCACGACAGAGTATAGGCCACAGATATCTCCCAACGCCGAAGCCTTAAGGACGACATGTGGTAACAAGTAAGCCAGTGACTCAGCCCTGATAATAACATTGGAGACAGGATAACCCAGTGGAGAGAGGGGAGGCCACCAGGCAGAGACACCAAGGATGGTTCATCGATCCTGTGCCTTGCTGTTCACCTTCACGCCCCTGGACCAGACTACACTCAATCATCAGACCTATGGTAGAGATGAGTCTTCAGTAAACACTAAAATGTTGAGACAGAGTCTACATGTATCACATGGATTTGGAGATTCTTCTATAAAACTACAATTCTGTGGAACAAAGCTCAGCCTCCAGGTTTTTGTTTAGTAATTCTAGGAACAGTAAGTCGGCCTACGTGTTGAGACTGTAGAGGTAAGTACACCAGGACCAATTCAGAGAGATAAGGAGGAGCAAGTGTCTGTAATGCACTCGCTACTGTAAGTCCCTCTGGATAAGAGCATCTGCTAAATTACTTTGAAGTTTATTTGGTGTCTTATCCGGGTAGCCGGAGAGAAGAGCATTGCAATAGTCTAATCTTGAGGTGACAAAAGCACAGATAACATGTGCCACATTATTTTTAGACAAAGGATGTGATATTTGTGATGTTACGGAGATCAAAAAAAGTTCAGGTTTTATAGAAACACCAGGGTCCAGAGTAATGCCAGATAATTTTCGTGACGGTACTACAATCAGGATTCATTGCTGGATCTGACAGCAGATCTCTTTAATTCCAGGACCTTAAACGAGCATCTGTTTTGTCTGAGTTTAATGGTAATTTTTACCATCATCTACTTCTTTATGTGTGAAACAGGCTTATCTGTTTATAATTTCCCAGAAGTAACAACAGTTATTCTACAAGTTTTTTAGGGTCCTAAATGCAGATATATTTGTTTTGAAGGACCTTAAGCCCGCATCTACTTTGTCCAAGTTTAAAGATAAACATGCCCCTTTATCCATTGATACACAGGCTTCATTGTTTAAAATGTACAGAGAACAACCTATACAGCCAGTCTATGACTTGTCTCATACAAATAAATAAATAAATAAATATATATATATATATATTATTAATATATATTCTTTTTATATGTAAAACAAAAAAAATTAAGAGCAAGCATTTCTGATCATAAATCTAGGAATGATGGCTTTATGAAATATCTCTGAGTTTTAGCTAAGCTCCTTTAAAGATTATAACATTGAACTAGCCGTGAGATATCTGCTAAACAGTGTCGGTTGAAGTAGTTTTATTTTTGGAAGGGGAGAGGAGACAGGAAAATAAGAAACAAGTGGAGAGTTACACTGAACACTCTTCAGTGTTTCGATATTCTACCCGCCCACCTGCCTGCCTTGATTTTAAAACAAACGTCCTCCATAATAACACAAACCATTTCTCTTCACATGGGTGGATGAGGATCGCTTCAAAACTCTGTTTTCTCTGGGTCATGTTGTCTCTGTCCCATCTGGGTTGTGGTCTCTCTGTTCCCTCTGGGCTGTGGTCTCTCAGTCCTCCATGGGTCATGTTCTCTCTGTCCTCCATGGGTCATGTTCATTCTATGCTCCCTGGGTCCTGGTTTCTCTGTCCTCTCTGGGTCCTGGTTTCTCTGTTCTTTCTGGGTCATGTTCTCTCTGTTGTCCTCTCCGGGTCATGTTCTCTCTGTCCTCACTGGGTCTGGGTCTCACTGTCTTTTGTGTCCCGGTCTCCTGTCGTCTTTGTGTCCTGTTCTCTCGGTCCTTCATTGGTCTCCCTGTCCTCTCTTGGCATTCTCTGATTCCTTGTCTCTCTGTGTTGGTCTCTAAAATGAATGAACGTGTGAAATGCAAATGAAAAATAAATAAATACAGATGTTCTTTCCTATTGAGGATGCTTATTTAAAAGAGCTGTCATAAGTGTGTTGTCGTCTTCTAACTAGACCAAGGACATGTTACAACAGAGAATGGTGTTCTTTTCATTTCATAAACAGATTGGATTGGAAACACTGCTGAATTGGTTATTAGATCATAACAATATGTTCAACTACAGTAGGATAGGACATTGCATGATGACAGTCCTTTTCCACTGACTGGGAACAGTCAATTATTCAATTCTATTTATTTTCTTTCAAATACTTTTCGGGTCGGTTTCGGGAACATTGATTTTTTTGTCCAGGTCATGGCCGAATATGTCTGAAATCAGCCCATAGTGTGCATTACAGGGCCTAAATCAAACTCAACACACTTGCAATAAAACAAAGACACATTGCATTGAAGTTGTTTCATGGTAGAAAGAAATCTCTCCCTCTCATATTAATCTTCTCACAGAAATGACTCCAAGAGAACAATATTCCTTATACAGTGCCCTATGGGCCCTATGGGCACTATGTAGTGAACAGGCATTTGGGACTCCATTTAGACCAGTAGGTTCTGTAGCCTCATTCTGTCTCAGCCTTGCTCTCCACCTCAAAGACCTCTATCGATAAAGATAGCCTGAGCTTTGAGTGAATACATTTAAATGTTAATGTATTTCTTTCTTAAGACTCCTTCATAGATGAAGACAGTGCTTGCATTCCAAATGGCATCCTATTCCTCAGATACTGTACTGTGACCAGGCGACTCCTACGGCACAAGCACAAATAATGCAATACTTAGTGAGTATGTTGCCATTTGGGATATGTCCTATACAAAATGTATTGCTCAGAATCATTTTTATTTACAGTCAGAATTGTACTTGATGTAATCGAGATTTCTGTTAAAGACAGATATAGACATTCTGTCCCTCTATGTTATCTATATATATGGATATACAGTGGGGAGAACAAGTATTTGATACACGGCTGATTTAGCAGGTTTTCCTACTTACAATGCATGTGGAGGTCTGTAATTTTTATCATAGCTACACTTCAACTGAGAGAAACGGAATCTAAACAAAAATCCAGAATATCACATTGTATGATTTTCAAATAATTAATTCACATTTTATTGCATGACGTAAGTATTTGATACATCATAAAAGCAGAACTTTATATTTGGTACAGAAACCTTTGTTTGCAATTATATAGATCATACGTGTCCTGTAGTTCTTGACCAGGTTTGCACACACTGCAGCAGGGATTTTGGCCCACTCCTCCATAAAGACCATCTCCAGATCCTTCAGGTTTCAGGGCTGTCGCTGGGCAATACGGACTTTCAGTTCCCACCAAAGGTTTTCTATTGGGTTCAGGTCTGGAGACTGGCTAGGCCACGCCAGGACATTGAGATGCTTCTTATGGAGCCACTTCTTAGTTGCCCTGGCTGTGTGTTTCGGGACGTTGTCATGCTGGAAGACCCAGTCACGACCAATCTTCAATGCTCTTACTGAGGGAAGGAGGTTGTTGGCCAAGATATCGCAATACATGGCCCCATCCATCCTCCGCTCAATACGATGCGGTCTTCCTGTCCCCTTTTCAGAAAAGCATCCCCAAAGAATGATGTTTCCACCTCCATGCTTCACGGTTGGGATGGTGTTCTTGGGGTTGTACTCATCCTTGTTCCTCCAAACACGGCAAGTGGAGTTTAGACCAAAAAGCTCTATTTTTGTCTGATCAGACCACATGACCTTCTCCCATTCCTCCTCTGGATCATCCAGATGGTCATTGGCAGACTTCAGACGGGCCTGGACATGCGCTGGCTTGAGCAGGGGGACCTTGCGTGCGCTGCAGGATTTTAATCCATGGTGTGTTACTAATGGTTTTCTTTGGGACTGTGGTCCCAGCTCTCTTAAGGTCATTGACCAGGTCCTGCCATGTAGTTTTGGGATGAACCCTCACCTTCCTCATGATCATTGACGCCCCACAAGGTGAGATCTTGCATAGAGCCCCAGACCGAGGGAGATTGACTGTCATCTTGAACTTTTCTAATAATTGCGCCAACAGTTGTTGCCTTCTCGCCAAGCTGCTTGCCTATTGTCCTGTAGCACATCCCAGCCTTGTGTAGGTCTACAATTTTATCCCAGATGTCCTTTCACAGCTCTCTGGTCTTGGCCATTGTGGAAAGGTTGGAGTCTGTTTGATTGAGTGTGTGGACAGGTCTCTTTTATACAGGTAATGAGTTCAAACTGTTGCAGTTAATACAGGTAATGAGTGGAGAACAGAAGGGCTTCTTAAACAAAAACACAGGTCTGTGAGAGATGCAATTCTTACCAGTTGGTAGGTGATCAAATACTTATGTCATACAATAAAATGCAAATTAATTATAAAACAAATCATACAATGCGATTTTCTGGATATTTTTAGATTCCGTCTCTCACAGTTGAATTGTAAGATTTACAGACCTCTACATGCTTTTTAAGTAGGAAAACCTGCAAAATCAGCAGTGTATCAAATACTTGTGCTCCCCACTGTAGAGATATATAGATATAGATATGTAGATAGATATATATATACAGAGAGAGAGATATTATACAATGAACAAAGTTATAGAACTCTAACACAGATTTAGACAGTTTGGTTAACAATATTTAAGAGAAATGGGCCTTTTGTGTACATAGAGAAAGTCTTAGATCGTTGCGTACAGCTCATGACAAATGGGGGAAAAAACAAAAGTGTTGCGTTTATAATTTTGTTCAGTGTACAAGTTGACAGACGCTGTATTATATAGAAATTGATGTTGAGTACAGAGCTGCCTCAATTGCTGCCTAATTAATCACAGGATAGGAGAAAGGGAAGTGAATAAAGCACCAATATGATGAATATGAATTGTATTTGCATCGTTGTTTAGCTTTCAAATATTTACACAGCATATGTATTGATCGATTAAAATAAGAGTCCTATGGGAAGTAAGAGTACTCAGTCCCAAATGGCACCATATTCCCTACAAAGTGCTTTATTTCTGACCGGTGCCCCTATTATTGGGCTCATAAGCCTCTGGTGCAAAAGACAAACTAAAGAGGTGATAGGGTCCCGTTTGGGATGCGTCCGAGGTCTGTTGTGCAGAGTGAAGTGATGCTCGTCAACAAAATGGATGCAGATGTTTCATTGCCTCTAAGGCAAATACCATTACACTATTCATTTTTGAGTGTGCCGTGGCGTGAGCACTCTCCTCAATTTATCTATTTTTTCCCCTTTCTCTCTCGTTCTCACTTTCTCCATTTCAATCTTCTTAGAAAGCAGCAGGCCAGAAATGGCACCTTTGCATTGTAAATTCTAATGGTGCAGGACATCATTTGATCACTTTGTAGCCTACAAAGTCCTGCAATGCAGGAAGTGTAAACAGTTAAATAAATGAATTTGAAATGCCTTCTAAAGTTTGCAATTTCTGGTTGAATATTTAATTGTTTTTTTTTCTGGTTGCCAAATTATAAAAAATAATAATAATAATGTTCTAATGATAAAAGCATGAACCAAATAAAAAAAATCTCTGTCTATTATTAACCTTGTATACTGTATGTAATGAAGTGTGTATGTTCTCTGTCCCAGTTTTTATTTCATCCCAGTCAACTATTTGTGAGCAGATTATGTATATGTTCATACAGTTTAAATAAGACAGTTGAATTTCTTCAAGTTGATATTTCACTATTCTGGTCCAGGATTCAAACGAATATCCTTCCAGCCACACTATAAATATTACTATTCTACCCTTTTCTGTCTTCATCTTTATACAGATAAACCCATACTTGAACTCCAATCAATGGACGTTTTACCGAAAGTCCACGTTCCGTAACATTATATCAAATTGTTTAAGGATGAACCCGGTCTGATCGTAGCCAACTACAATGCTCACCAATGTACGAACAACGTTTTAATGCCAATATATATTCATCAATGTTCTGGTGGGAAAATCAGCACAGCCTCTTCTGATACCATAACTATAAATAACAACTGTAAACACCTCAGGAGGAGTAGGTGTCTAGGCCCCCTGATCATTAGATGGAGCTCACATTTGGAGCAAATCACATAACATAGAAAATCACAGGGGGAACCATAAAGACCAGGGTTCTTGACAGGGTGTCAGCAAAGAGCTCTCTCTCTCTCTCTCTCTCAGCACAGAATCTGTACTTGCTGAGGGTTGTATCTAATGTAGGTAGACTCAGTTACTCACAGATAAAAATGAATCCCGCAGCATCAGAAAATAAATATTATTGTGTTAATTATATTTCAAACATGTTTCCAACGCTGCCTAAAATGGAAATAAAACAGAATGCAGTGATGCGCAAATCACTTAAACCCAATAGTCAGTAGACAATAGTGGAAAGACAACATATCAAATATTGATAGTGAGAAATCTTATTGTTACTTGAAAAATACATGCCCCGTTTGAATTTGATGCCAGCAATACATTTAAAAAAATTTGGGACAGAGGAAACAAAAGATTGAAAAAGTTGTGTACTGCTAAAAACTAAGCATTACTGATTATCACACAACTAATTTGGTCAATTGGCAACAGGTCCGTAATATGTTGGGTATTAAAAGATCATTCCAGAGAGGATGGGTCTGTCAGAAGTGAGAATGGGGAGGGGATGACCACTCTATGAAAGATTGTACGGGCAAACAGTACAATCTCAGAATATTTGCAGCCATCTATTTTTTTTATTTAAGCATGATATGCTTGCTTATTTTACATGATATGCCTTGATCAGTCACTTGGTGTGGATATCATTGTCAAGTGAATAGATCATTAAGTAAATCAAGTCTATTGCCATTCATTGATGAGTGTTGTGGTTATTTACTGATCTGATGTAGTAATTCAACAGTGTATATATTTTTAAAAGTATTGAGTTGATTGGAAGGCACAGAGTCCAGTTGAGGTTTTGTGTGTATGTGGAGAGGGGTTATACATTTTTCGAGTTGAGGTTTGTGTGTGTATTTACGTTCATGAGGCTTTTTATTGTAGGAAATAAGCTATTATTGTGGCAATAGGAGGGGAGAGTTATGAATTGTCAATTTCCCAGGTGTTGTTGTAGTTTTAGTATGATTTTCTGTTTCTGCAACTCTGTCTGTCATACACTTGTTCTGTATAAACAACCGGCTAACAAGGGACTCCACTGATAGATACACCCACAGCTCATCACTTGGCATTTGTAATATTAACTCACTGACCTCAAGTGTTCACAGCCTGCCCATTAACACGGCTTTCAGTCCATAAAATAATCACATTCTACGAGTGCAATGCCCAGCACACAGCATACTATTAATACATGCATTACAAGGAAGCAATATAGATAATTATCAGCAATGCAAAATAAATAAGGAAAATTGAATTAAAAAAAACATCTAACTACACGCACGAAACTGAGATTTTTCTTTAGCATGAACAGTTGTGCCCAAATATTTGCATACCCTTGGAGAATTGATAATCTCCAAATTGTCCACTGCTTAATAAGTGATTATATCCTTTTCCATTTTTAATAAAGTTCCATTACCTTGTTACGCAGGTCTTTTGGCTGTTCTTTTCTGCTCCCCATGGCTCAGTATCTAGCCTGCTCCGTGCATCCACGTGAGAGCTAACAAACTCATTGACTATTTATACACAAACACTAATTGCAATTTAAAAAGCCACAGGTGTGAGAAATTCCCCTTCAATTGATATTTTCACCTGTGTGTGTCACCTTGTGTGTCTGTAACAAGGCCAAACATTCAAGTGTATGAGACATTTTTGATCAGGGCCATTTGGGTGTTTTCTGTTATCATTATGATTTAAAAAGGAGCCAAACAACTAGATGATAATAAATGGCTTCATATGATCACGATTCTTAAAGATGATCAGTCATATTTTCAAAGTCAGTGTCACAAGGCAGGTGGCAGGACACAAACCATGGTTTTAATGATGAAACGAAACGAAACGAAACAAAACAAACTTATAGAATCTCCAGTGACTGCGTGACATGAAACAACACTACAAACCAAAACCAAAATACTCCACACCCAGTGTGGGCAAACAGTCCACATAAATAGGTTCCCCAATTGGAGGCAACAATCTACACCTGCCTCCAATTGGGGAGACCTAACTACGTAGAGATGCCTAGAGGCATCTATCTTTGTCCCGTCCTGACTATGGCCCCAGCCCAGTGCAAAGATGGCTAGGGGCATAGCCAGGAAGTGACAGTCAATCATATTGCCAAATTGCCAGGGTGCGTAAACTTATGAGCACAACTGTACCTCTATGGGGAAATATTCAAAATATTCAGAAAAAAAACACTATAAAAATGTCAACACCATCAAAAAACACCTTAATGTGATAGAAGACTATACAGTGAAGTCCAATTTTTTGCATTTCTATTGGCTTAATGTATTGACAGTCTTCTTTTTAGGGTGTATTCATCCGAAATCGTATAAAACATTTAGACATTACTGTACAGTCTGTACATACTCCTCCCATTTTAGGTGTTAACTTCTCAATCATTTGTCACTATATTACAAAAGATAAACAAATATTAGTTAATTAAAAACACACTTTTTAATAGTGGAATAGAGAATACTATAACCGAATTATCCAAAAACATTGAGCACAGGTAAAAAAAAGAAACTTTACCCCACTAAATACCAGTGTATTTGTGTCCTCAGCAAACTGCAAAATCCTCTTCCATGCCATCATTTTTTTTTCCATTTCCTTTAAAATAGTATTTTTACAGATTGAGAAGCTTTTTGCAGATTGAGCCTCACTTTCATCAAAATGCACATAATTGAATAGGCGAAGGCACTGGAAGGGTCCACCGCATCAGACACTTCTCAAACCTCTCCCCTCGGACCACCTGATTGGTGACAATTTAGTTGCAGCTATGAACTACTTCATATAATTCGCCTAATCATGGATATGACCATTTCTTGACAAAATCAATCAGGTGTGTCACAGTAACTCTGGAATAGTTTAAATGCATTCAACCTCGTTTGCCAGTTCCCAAAAGAGGTTAAAGAACCCCTGGGAGAAAGCTCAAAAATGACTGCCTGCTGCTACCATGGACCATCAACAGCACTGGTAGCTTTCCCAAGGCAGTGAAGGATCTGAGAGACAAGGAATGAAAGGCCTTCTACACCATCAAAAATGTAATAAAAAACATCCCAATTTAGATCTTTAATTTGTTAGGCCTTGTGTCCACGTACCATCCAGCCAATTGACACTTTGCAAGCAGAATATACAGTACACCCTAAACATTGAAGGCAGAGAAGAAATAGGAGTATATCTACTAAAAATCGAACAATCAACATCCAGGACAGTGAAATTCTACTACCACTTAAAGGTAAGCAATTTTCCAAAATTTCATAACAAAGCCCTCAGGTACTGATTCATATAGATAAGGACCCCAACCAGCTGGGTTTGGCCTTTTAACACATACAAACAGACCCCACATGGCCCCAGGAAAGTAACAACTCATTTTCAAATGCTTGATGTGTCTGTTTCATTTTTACGCAGAGGTAGTTAATCATACACTGACAAAATGCAAAACCAATGTGTGAAAATAATAGGAATTATGCTAGATATTCTATTAATATTATACTATACCTACATAACAGAAATAATAAATGCAGTATCTTGCAAAATTCTCTTGTTTTCTTATTATTTTCAAACATTGTTTTTGGGGGTACTTTGTAATTGTATGACTGCCTACCTGTGCATACAGATTTAATAGACACACTAAGCATTTGAAAATATTTCTAAGATGGATGTATGGCAACAGTTCACTGGTGAAATCCTGTTCTGTTATTATTGTATTCATATAATATCAGCAAAATTTGTAACCCATTGCTATGAGAAAAGAACTACCTGTGGAGCACAAACAAAAAATAATTCACATTTTTATCTACTTTTATTTTTAATGTTATTCATTTTCCCTTGTTAGTTGAAAACATAATAAAAAAATATGTATTTACATTTGAAATGTCTTCAACCTTTTTGAAACATGTATGTGTAATGCTTACTTAAAATATCTGACTACTTGACTGGTTTAATGTTTACCATGCCAAAAAAAAACACTTTGAAAATGTTTCTTCCATTTTTTGTGTTCATTTCCACATTTTGGATGTAAACAAATGTTTTGCATGCCAATAAAGCCTTTTAACTGAATTGAAATTAAACTGAATTGAGGAAGAGAGAGAGTCAGGACAGGGATTCTACAGTGTGAGAAAGAGAGTGCAAGAGCTAGAGTGAGGGAGCAGAGTGACAGCTGTGAGGTGGAGAGACAAAAGGAGAGGAAAGAGAGGGAAAAAACTAAACAGGGAGAATGAGAGAGGAATAGGCGAAATGATAGGAGAGAGAGTTATCAAGGTTGAAAGGAAGAAGAGAGCTAGATAGAGAGTTAGACAAGGAGAGAGAAGAAGAGAGCAAGAGTGGGAGATGGAAGAATTGAGAAACTGAGGATGAGAACGAGACCGAGAATAATAGAGACAGAATAAGAAGGAAGAAGATAGAGACAGATAAGGAGAGGGAAGAACTGAGAGACAGAGAGGGAAGAAGAAAGTATTAGAGAAGGAGAGGAAAGAAGATAGAAACTGAAAGAGGGGGTAAAAGAGAGCTAAAAAGAGAGGTAATGCAGGTGGGTTCCAGGTGAGACCACTGGCCATAACTACGACAATCATGAGAGAATGAAAATTAAAAAACAGAGGTGTCACACATCGATAACCAATATCTACAGTATAGGAAACTGCCAATAAATACGTTTCTGATCTGCTTACCAGGTACAAACCAGAAACAGGATTTACAGCCGTAATCTGTCTGCCTCTGAAGCCTTATAAGATCGCCTTTCCTGCAAAACGCATCCACTATATTGCATGTCTGATCAATGGCACACTCCATTTCACATCCAAGTCTCACAGACAGATTGCAATTTCGTTTTACACTGCTTTTATGACTGGGAGTCAGTTAACAGCCGGTAAAAACAATAACATTTAGGTGCTTTGTCTGGAGTTTCCTCCAGCAAACACAATGCTTTCTGACCTTGAAAACCAAACAAAATATATTACACTGTTACTGCCTGAAAATAATAAAAAAACAGTTAAACATCTGTGAGCATGTCCTTGGTAAACAGCATTGTGATGATAAAAGTTGCAGATGTGTTTGTCTATGTCCGTGTGTTTGTCTATGTCGGTCTCCCTTATAAGTGTGTGTGTGTGTGTGTGTGTGTGTGTGTGTCTGTGTGTGTTTGTATTTATGTCTGCTGCTCAGTTTGCTTTGCTTGCTTGAGAATTATCACATCCCAGCAGAGTGGCGATTCTGTTACTGGTGTGATCCAGCCAAAGGACATTTAGCTACCTGATTGCTTCCCTATCACAAAGCCGTGTGAATGGATTTCAGAATCGCTTTTTGGCGAATTGGCTTGTTTTGGTGTTCTTTCCGAGTGTTTCCATGTGCACAAAATGTTTCCTGGAAGCAATTCGATGTCCGAAAACAATGACATGCAACACCAGTCCTTATTAATTTTCTTAGCAATGATTTTGATTCATGTGACTTTAAAAGAGAAAGAGGTTGGTATTGTGACTTTATATATAGTCAGATACTTGAATGTGTCATTTTATTATCAATATTGTACCAAAATCATGTTCAAATGGAGTTACAAGATTTTTGATTAGCAAATAGTGAGTTGCGTATAATGTCCATTATTGATTAGAACACCCATATATGAGACATTAAGATAATTGCATCATCAACTTAAAGGTTACAAAGTTTATTGTAGCTTTGTGTGCTCTCAGTTTTTCCTTTTGTTGAATACATTCAGTCAAATTCTCTTGTTTTAAAGGATTATGAACAGTCTATTGAAGACTGTATTGGCTATGATGACCAGAAGGCAAAAGCTATACTATATTGCACACCAACCAAGTGTTGACAGATATCCCAAGAGATATAAACAACTGCGACTGTCAAAAGAAGCCCAAAATAGACAACTTGGAGAAGCAGACGAAGGCCTAAAAACAACTTTTACACAAACAACGCCTTTGTACTATTTAAGTTTGAGAGAGCCGGCTGCTCTAGTAGCCTACTTGATGTTGAAGCTAGCATTTTTCTCTTAAAGGTGGAATTACATTTCAAGCCAACTTTTCTTTCACTACATAGGTACTATGTTATATATTATATTCCATAATGTTTGTGAACCCATTGATGACGAATACAAAGCTAATGGATACTTTGTTTGTATACAAAAGTAAATTGATTGAACGCACCTCGAGCCACTGTACTAATTTGGAGGGAAACCGTCCCAGCAAGTAATAGCCAGTATAGCCCAGACGCACAGTAGGCACCAGGGCTGGACTGCAGATAGTTTACAGCTTTTATTTATAGTTACTGTCAGTTTTTTCTGTGCCTTATGGTCAATACAATACACAAGCCTCAAAGAAACGCAAACCACGACAGAATATTTCCAAGTGACTTTCTGAAAAAGAAACCCAAAGTGGCTTTTAATAAACGCACATGGCAAACCATGGCTCCAACCTACCGTGGTCTGCTTGCATCCTTCTCTGCTCCCTAATGTCTCAAAAACATAAAACATTACCTTCAATAGGCTTATGTTTTTTTTATAAAAATGGTACACTTATTCAAACAACCATTTCTTTAAATATGTTCAAATACAATACTCTGAAGTATTGTAGTGTACACTTGGTGGATAGTTGTTTACATGATTTGCCATATGAATAAATAAATACACAGATATAAAAACAGGTATTCCATTATAATGAATGTCTTCATTCAGCGTCTTCAGTCGAGATGGAGGCGGGGTGAAGTTTGATATGAAGTTTTACAGACAGTTTTAGCATCCAATGGAGTTATGAGGTTTAGTAACAAGCTCTTTTGAATACTTTTCATTGGTTAAATGTCTGTTAGACAACAGCATTGTATGGAGATACGAGGTTTCCACCCGACAGTGAATGTTAATTTATTTGGTCAGCAGTCTTACATAAACGCATAGGTATCTGTGACATATGCATTATGAATGTTAGGTTAACCAATACATAAAAAAGTTTAGGCTGGTTCTCTAGAAAATTATTTTGTTATAACTGCTGATGTAGAAGGGTTGTAATAAAATACATGTTATCGATTTATGTTACTCCATATATGGCTTTTAATTCCATGAATGGGCTTTTTCCCCCAAGTAACCAAACAAATATTTTGAAAAAACTTGAAATGGAAAGGGAACCCCCAATCAAATCATATTGTAAAGAAATTGACCAAGTTAAATTGCTTTAAAAGGAGGTCGGAAAGACATCCACTGTATTTCTACTGAATGCTGTCGCACAAAAGGGAGATTGTTTCCAAGAAATAACCACCAGGATTGACCAATGTTTTCCCAGAAAAACAACACAAATGGAACATACAGATTGAAAATCAAGGTGTAGCAAACCAGACAGGATAGTCTGAGGTTTTTATTATCACAACGAGGAGGAAACTGAACATGTTGTTAGCTCAGCATCTCTCATTAAAACTAGAGCACTGTGCCAAAAGGTCTAAGATATAATCTGCACCAGCCCAGGTGAAATACATCAGTAACGAGGTTACCAGCCCGGGTAAAATACATTATTAGTAACGAGGTGAGAAACCCAAGTGAAAGACATTATCAGTAATGAGGTGACCAGCCCAGGTAAAATACATTAATAAAGAGGTGACCAGCCAAAGTGAAAGACATTATCATTAAAGAGGTGAACAGCCCAGGTGAAAGACATTATCAGTAACGAGGTGACCAGCCCAGGTAAAAGACATTAATAGTGACGAAATGAGAAGCCCAAGTGAAAGACATTATCAGTGAAGAGGTGACCAGCCCAGGTAAAATACATTATTAGTAACGAGGTGAGAAGCCCAAGTGAAAGACATCAGTAAAGAGGTGACCAGCCCAGGTAGAAGACATTATTAGTAACGAGGTCAGAAGCCCAAGTGAAAGACATCAGTAAAGAGGTGACCAGCCCAGGTAAAAGACATTATTAGTAACGAGGTGAGAAGCCCAAGTGAAACACATTCTGACTAACAAGGTAACCAGCACTGATGAAAGACATTATTAGTAACAAGGTTACCAGCCCAAGTGAAAGACATGATCATTAACAAGGTGAACAGCCCAGGTGAAAGACATTATCAGTAACGAGGTGATCAGCCCAGGTAAAAGACATTCTGACTAACGAGGTGACCTGCACTGATGAAAGACATCTATAGACAGAGCTACTATGGCATATAATTAAATGTAAGACATGTTATTCCATGAAAGGCATGTAATTTAATGCATGGCATGTTATTCTATATGAGGCATGTTATTCCATATAACGCATGTTCTTTCATGTATGTCATGTTATTCCATTTAAGGCAGGGGAGTCCAAACTATTCCACGGAGGGCCATGCGTCTGCAGGTTTTCACTCTCTCCTTGTACTTGACTGACTAATTAGGTTACTAATTGATTAGTTCCTACCTTCACCTGGTTGATTAGGTGTGAACTTTGAACTAATGACCTGCAGACACATGGCCCACCTTGTAATGGTTTGGACACCCCTGATTTAAGGCATGTTATTCCATGGAAAGCATATTATTCCATACGTGTCATTCAATGTACCGGATTGAATTTAATGTAACGCACCTTATGTAGTGTCATTTCATGTATCCTAGCAACACTGCTAGATGTCCTAGAACTCAAATATCAGTTCCGGCTCCCCATGTTGCGTTGTGGAGCTCGGGGATGTTAGGGCGTTACATCTGAGGGGTGACCCCCTGCTATTGATCATTCTTGTTCCCACACACATACACGAATACACACAATACACACAAACATTACATCCTTCATCTTCACTCGCTCTGAAGACAATCTCATAGTGTCAGGTTACGTTAAGGTGAACAGGCTAGAGACCAGTACACCCACTGAGTGCATGACTCTTCAAATCTCTCCTCTCCCTGTCTCTCTCTTTATCAGACTCTCTCCCGTCTTTCTCTCGCTCTATCTCTCTCTAGTGTCCTCCCTCTCTCTCTGTATTGTAACATGTCATGACTGCTCCAATGACAGCTCCAATGCATAGAAAAACATTCATGAGACAGCGGGGCATACACACACTGTTGTCAGGTTAAGTTAACACGGTCATGACAAATTTGCAATATACTAATCACACAGGAGGCCCGGTGACTGTGGTAACCTCTCTAATGGAAACCTGTTCCTAATATAGCGCTGGCCTTTTAGAGGAGTTTGAAAGCGTTTTACATTTAAGTCATTCAGCAGTTTGATCATATAAAGTATAACAATAGCGACCGCATCCTTTTTCTTACTTTTCACACTGTGAACACAGCCTCTACTACTTCACCACTGCATCAACGCCCTCCAAGAGAAGATGCCGGAAGGTCCCAGAGGCCTCCGGCGGCAGCAAGCAGAGGGATCCGCAACCCGAACCGGCCGGTCGTCATCAGCTACACCGTCCCAAGTGGACGCAATCTACAGTAATGGAGGAAGACAGGCTGGAACTGAAGGGTCAAGACGCCATGCATGTACCAACCGCCCGCAACTCTTCCTGCAAAACGGTCACAGTAAAGCCACCCTGCTTACGGGGTTCACTGACAGCCTGTTTCTAGTGATGGGATCATTGGTTGTAGGGTGATGATGAAGACTTTGTAGTCTACGCTGTTGCAGCAACGGGATCAACCCATCCGAAAGGCAGATCAGTTAAAAATATGATCCCAACAGGTTCGCAACCATTAGACATTTTTATTTGACCTGTAAAAGCTTTTCAGCCCATCGTGAATCAGCATGTCAGTTGAAGATGTACATCTTTTTTTTGAGGATGTACAAAAGATGAAGATGTACAAACATCTTTTGAAGATGTACAAACATCTTTTTTAAAACATGCAGAGTTACAGTTACTTGGTGTTTTATAACCTTCGGTTCGTCATAAAATGAACTGTAGAATAGTGTACCATTTAGTACCTGCATAGGGTATTCCCCTGGGCAGGGACTCAGATCAGCACATACTCATTTACTCTAAGAGATGCTGACCTATCACGATGCCACAGGCAATCATCAGGTGCCCAAGGACCATTGTTGAGGTTCCTGGAAGCCCTTTTCACTTTTCCTTCCTGTCTCCCTCCATCTTTCATCCAGATGAGCCCCCCACTCCCCAGTCAAGCAGCAACTGATCTCATTTCTCACAATAACGGAGAGGTGTTTTTCGATTGGTTATTTAAAGGAGAGCTGTTTTTCAGTTGGTTATTTGATGTAGAGGGGTTTTTCAATTGGTTATTTAAAGGAGAGCTGTTATTCAGTTGGTTATTTAAAAGAGAGGGGTTTTTCGATTGGTTATTTAAAGGAGAGCTGTTTTTCAGTTGTTTTTTTAAAACAGAGGTGTTTTTCGATTGGTTATTTAAAGGAGAGCTGTTATTCAGTTGGTTATTTAAAAGAGAGGGGTTTTTCGATTGGTTATTTAAAAGAGAGCTGTTTTTCAGTTGTTTTTTTAAAAGAGAGGTGTTTTTCAATTGGTTATTTAAAGGAGAGCTGTTAGTCGGTTGGTTATTTAAACCCAGTTCAGAACATAAAATAAATGTGGTGAGATTCCCAACTGTGAATAGCTAATAGATGTGCATTCACTTTGACCCCATTATATCTTGACATGGACCTCCATTACATCTTGATAAAAAGGCAGCACTGCAAACTTATAGTTTAAAGACAGCATGCTATTAACAGCAACTCAGACAAATGCTGACAAGATACGTTAACCCTGTAACAGCTTTACATCCTCATTAGTGAATGTGCCCAACACATACTCATCTGTTAAAATGTTGGACAACTACTGATAAGTCTTAACGACATTGATAAAATAACTCTTTAGGGCAAGCCGGGTATTCTATTACTACGACACTAAACAGCTCACTTAACCAAGATTCAGTGCAAGTAGAATCTGATAATGAAACAAAACTTAAAACCGTAATGGATTGAGATAATGTCTTAGTGCAGTGTTTGAAACATTCCACTTCTTCAACTCATCCACAAAACACATCCTATTATTGAGGGAGGACTAAAACATTAGAAGTCATAACATTTTAAGTAAGGGACTTAAACTGACGTTCTGTGACTTACCTTCAAAATAATGTATGGTGCTGCACTGACAAAACCTACAGAGAGATGAACCCAGAGAACCTCCACGAGAAGGACAGTCTTAGAGCTCTGTTCACAAATCAAGGAGAGTGCCCCAGAAGTTCAACACAGACATTCCAGAAAGACATTGTGAATGACCCCAAAATGAAGAAAAATCCAAAGTGTAGATTCAACTTGACGCCATCAGTAGACCTGGCACTCATGACAAGAGAGGATATGTGCACAAAGTGTGGTCAAATAACTGACAGGAATCCTCCAATATGTTTCAGGCAAAGTACAATAATATGCCATCACAGCAAAGTGATTTGGGACTCGTTACAAGGAAAAGGCACAGAGTGGCGCATTGACAACATTATAAACAACAAAATGTGTTTATTTATTTTCCCTTGCCATTTCAATTTGGATTGTATTTAATTTTCCTTTTGTTAATTTTTATTTTCAGAACCTGTTTCAGATTTTCTACTTGCATTGGTCATGTAAAGAAATGTTCACCAGAACAATAAAGCCCCTATGGAATTCATTAAATTGAGTGATTTACAGTCAGTCTGTTGATATACACTGAGAAAGAGAGAAGAGAGAAACAGAAACAGACTGCTGTGCCGGAAGGAAAAGGACGACTTGCAAATGAGAGACAATTAAAGAAGAGTCATGTGTCCCAAATAGCTTGCTATTCCTTGCGTATTGCTCTACTTTTGACCTCAGCCTATGATACTAGTAGTGCACTATACTTGAAATATGGTGCCATTTGTGTCACATGTAATTAAAGGAGAGAATCCTACACTTTTGACTGCTGGGATTAGGGTGAGTTTAGAGGGAACACAATCTAACTAGTGGAGCTCCTTCTCACGTAGTCTTTGTAGTGTGGTCATTATTCACTTCTATGTTGTTCCTTAAGGCTGTACACACACACACACACACGCACGTGGCTTCTACTCTTCCCTCTAAACGCACACAAACACAAGTTAAAATGTACAAAACAAGGTTGAGATCCGAAATTCTATTGACTGCAGGTCTTCCTCAGTCAGGGAGTGCCTGGAGGCGGCATGGGGCTCTAACGGAGACTTCTGAGAGCATGTTGCACCACTCCACTAACATATTACTAATAATCAGGAAGCTGCAGGAGCCCCAATACACCTCCTCAGGAGACCCATCTCTCTATATCCCTCTCTCACCTTTCTCTCTACCTCCATTCCTCCTCCTCTCTCTATCCCAGTCTGTATCTCCCTTCTCCCTTCCCCTCCATAGCCTCCTCTCCCTCAATCACTTTATCTAGCGCCATCTAGCTTCCCCTCTCTTTTTCTAGCTAATTGCTCATCTATCCTCATCTCACCACTCTCTCCTTTTTCTCTCCTTCATCTCTTATCGCTCACTTTAAAACTAGACAGAGACAAAGAATAGGAAATAGTGGAACAGGAAGAGAGAAAGGGAGAGAGAGATAAGAACACAATATCTCTTCATCAATGACACTCCTTTAGTGAAAGACTTCACCCTTGTGGAAAAGTGTACAGCGACGTTTAAGGATGAAATATGATCTTGGAGCTCCCTGTCCTTGGGCCTCTGTTAAAAAGGAGTCACAGTTCGTTTGAACCACACACCTAGAAAATAAATGCCTCTGCCAAACAGTTGTGGAAAATGTTTTCTAAGATTTGGGGATAACATAATTTCACATGCAAATATGTTGGTCACAAACGGTGACAACCTTTTTGTGGCTCCCTGTAAATATCTGGCAAGCATTTTTTGGAAAATGTTCCTAATTTCTAAGATAAAAAATTGTCAATTGCATATTCTGATTGTAAGAAGAGAAGGAACATGCTTTTAATCATATGTTTGATTGTTGCGTTTTTTTCAGACAGTCTCTTGTCACAAACATTTACACTGGGACAAGAGTTGAAACTACAATTTAATAATTACACAAATTAGACAGTATAGTCTGCGGAACAAAGGGGCTTTGACTTTACTGTTGTCTGCTGCTTATCCACTGGAGTTTAGAATCCACAATCTTTCATGAGAAGCAACATTTTATATTATTATTGTTACGAAACAAGAACACTGATTTGGGTTATTGTGTGCTTAAAAACTAGTATTAAAGAATCCATCCCAAAAATATATATAAAACGGTGTTTGGTATTATGCCTGGTGCGCGTAATCTTAGACCTAAGTCTTGAGATTCAGCGACTTAACTGTCAGCTCATGGCAATAATCTGAGAGAATGTATTGTTTTCTTCAGACAGCTGAGTAATCGTGTTATCGAATGACACACAGTGAGCTATAAATGTTTTTCTCGTGCTTAAACTCATTTTCTGTCAACCAATTAGGCAGTAGAGTTTGAACATTTTGAGCTATGACAGACTATGAACCCAGTCCCTGAAATGTCAGACTCTCATGGACACGTACAGTATTGTATGTGTTAACGGTTTTCTTGTACAAACCTGTGTTGAATTGCTCAAAGTAGAGGTAACGATCACCGCCCAAAATGTGCTGATGATTACAAACCGACATCTAGGATTGTTTGATAAGGATCCAGATCCCAGATGATTTCCAGGATTTTACAAAAACATTTTACAGATCTGGAAGCTTTTGTTTTTCTAAAAACAGTTTGAATGGAGTGAAGCGCCTATGGAAGGTTTGCTAAGTGTTGCATTCGCTACGGTTTCGGAACTGGTAAAGAAACACTTGCAGATACGTTTTAATATCCTATTTTGCATCATTGTATGAAATGGAGGAAAACATGGAGGAAATATGGAAAAATGTTCTGGGGGAAATGTACTCTATTTAGAAAATTGAGTCAGTCAACTCTGCTTTAAGCTGCATTATGTGATTCAGCAGTAACAATATTGCACCTCAACATTGCCTGAGAACCAGAGTAATCATTTGTCAAGTTGGATTTCCCCAACAGGTTTTGTTCTGCACCTGTAATGGTATTAAGAACATAACATAAACTCACTCCAGAGCTAGCCTGAAATGTTGCCGATGGAGCTATTCCTCTGGTACCTTTTGTATAGCTTAAACATTTGGAAAGTTGTCAAGGAGGATTGTCACGTGTGTAGCAAGGAAGCTAAACTGTTAGCATTTGATGTGCGTGAAATCATGTCGATTTCATGCACACCAGATGATGTGTGTCCCGACTCTGGGGACTGAAGCAACTGTAAATGCTAAGTTAGCATCAGAAAATTGACAGCTAGCTCTGAGCGTTACTGTCTGTGATTTGAGCGGCCTACATCAAACTTAAATTTATAATTGTTGTTTATCCTCTGATTTCAATAATCCAGGATCAGGTTTGGGTTCTAAAACAGACTTACTGCCGCATACGTTGGTCTCAATGAGATAGAGGGGCCCCTGTATGGTGCAGCAGTAAAGTAACTGCCTCGCAGTTAGCTGTTTCATTTCAAGACCTGGCTAACTCCTGTGCACAGACTAGCCCATGGCCCCAATGGTAGGCAAGGAACGTGCAGGTTTGGAAGGGTAAGTAATCAAATATAGTTGCCTTGCATAGTAGCTCTCTAGCGACTCCTTGTGGTGGCTTGAGCGCAAGTGAGATTAAGGTAGAAGACCAGAGGATTTCCTCTGGCCCAATGGGTAAAGTAAAATTATGTTAAGGCAAAAAATATGTATTTTGTTTCATTAGGCACAGCGATAAACCGTTTTGGTTTGTAATTTAGTTATCTTAAAAGTATAACCATAATTCCAGTGCACTCCCTGTCTATTTACCTCACCCTCTACTCCCCTGTCTTTCCCCCACAACCCCTCCTCCTGTCTCTTTTCCTGGCATGCCTGATTTTACATATTTTGTTCATTATTGGCTGGCAGTGATGAATGGTGTTCTGCCAGAGCTTTGGACAATTACATTTCTTCACCAGCGAACTGCTCACCAGCTTCCCCCTGTACCCTGTCCCTACTGCCTTAATCCCCAAACACCCACCTCTTACATAGCTTTTCCCCACTGTTCTCCCTTTCTCCCCCTCTGTGTGTGTTCCCATTTTCCTAACCTGGTGGGGATGAAAAATCCACACAGAAGAAAATGTAAACAAGGAAATGTTTACCTTTTAATGATCTTACACCGGTCCTTGGCGTAGAAATTAAATATCAACGTGTTCAGGCAAAGATTTAGCAAAAAGTAAAAATGTGGGTCACTTTGAGTTTATAGTTATGAGATAGATTTAGGGTTAAGGTTAGATTATAGAAAACCAATTTTTTTTGATGCCTTAGTGTTTTAGCAATGTTGTAAAAACCTGAGTGCTTGTGGTATGAAACATTAAGAATCAAGTGTCTAATCCAGTTTGAACGATGGCTGAAAGTATAAATAAGAGTTGCTGCTCCGACTTTTACACTCATGGCAACCCCAATTCTCAACATAACTGCCTGGGTCAGATAAGTAGCAGTAGCTGAGAGGGAGGAAGGAATGAATGAAGAGAGGTAAAGAGACAACATTTTAGAGATAGAGGCATGAGAGGAGCAAGAGATATAAGGAATGAATGAAGAGAGGTAAAGAGACAACATTTTAGAGATAGAGGCAGGAGAGGAGCAAGAGATATAAGGAATGAATGAAGAGAGGTAAAGAGACAACATTTTAGAGATAGAGGCAGGAGAGGAGCAAGAGATATAAGGAATGAATGAAGAGAGGTAAAGAGACAACATTTTAGAGATATCAGCAGGAGAGGCACAAGAGATATAAGGGTCATACATGGAGAGAGACGGCAAATCATTCTCATTGTCTCTCATCTAGCTACTAACAACTAGCAGCTAACTAGTCACAAATAGCTACAGATTACTGACTACTAGCTACAGACTACTGATAACTAGCTACAGATTATTGACAACTAGATATAGATCACTGAGAACGATACTATTACTAACAACTTGTCAACTGTTGACAGCAAACTACTGACAACTAGCAGCTAACAGCTAACTACAGATTAATGACAACTAGGAACACACTACTGACATGTACACACAAACTACTGACAACTACCAGCTGAAAAATAGCTATAGATTGCTGACAGCTAGCTACTGACAGCTAACTACTGAACACAAGCTACCGACAACTATCATCTGACAGAGAACTATAGACTGCTGACAGATAGCTACAGACTAATGTTACTACTTAGCAGACATATAGCATTTACTAGCCTGCATGTTGTTCTCTCGGACTCTGGAATGGAGAAACACCACAAGCTACAGTATTATGCTCCATAACATAGCGACTCACCCAAATAAAACATGTCATAGAATTCTGTATATAGTGCAATACTTGACTGGTTCCTAAACAGAATCCTATTCTATATATAGTGCATTCTGTCTGACCAGAGCCCTGTGACATTTTTCATGTTTCTCCCTGTCTAGGTCTCGCGCTCCCACTGAAACGTAACTTTTCTCTGCGCTTTTTTCCTGCTCTCTCTCTCTCTTTCTCTCTGTCAGTGGGCCTTGGTCAGAGGTAGTGTGTGAATAGGAGTGCCAGTTTGGACACAGCTAGTGAATCCTGCAGCTAATCAAACACATTCATCTACCCCTTCTACTAATGCTACTGCTGCCGCCGCTCGCTCAGTTTCCCATAGCAACCAGACTGAAAAGTAAAACCAGATTTTTCAACAGACAGATTGTTGCTTAAGATTATTTTTTCTCCACTCCTGTACCTCCTCCGCAGTGTTACCTGTGTAGATCAGAGGGACAGAAAGGCTGCACATTTGAAGAGTTTATTCCCCAGAAAAAGCTATATTTTATGAAATGTGAATGAATTTACATTTTGCTCTTTAAGGAACTTATAAAAGCATGTTTTTTTATTTTATGTTTTATAGCCAATTTATTTACTAGTTATTTAGAAATTGATCACTTGTTTTTTTGATATCACAGCAATAAGTAGTCATATTTAGGGGGGAAATATATTTTTGTCACTATCTGATACATTTTTAATGCTGCTAGGTTATACACTGTCGAATGTAGCACATAAGTACATTGTTTTGTATAAAACCCTAAAAATATATTAAAAAAGAAATGAATCAATACAGTAATATGAGTTCTGTAAATAAACTCCATTTGTTCTATCAACGTTATTGGATTTCTTTGTGAAGAGAAAGGAACTGTATGGCAGAGGAAGTAGATTGAATGTAGTGAAAGCAGTGGAGGCAGAGGGAAGAAGGGACGCTGAGGGAAGTAAGAGGGAAGAAGGACACAGGAAGAAGGGGGAGGAAAAGAGACGGGGAGGTAGAGTGAAGGGGAGGAAGAGGGACAGGGGAGGAAGAGGGAAGAAGGAGGAAGAGAAAAGGGGGGGAAGAGAAACGGTGGAAGGAAGAGAGATGTGGGAGGCGGGTGGGGCAGAGGGAAGGGTAAGGATGAGAAATGGGGGAGGCAGTGGGATGGAGTAGACGAAGCAAGGGGAAGGCTGTTGCACATATCTGTTGCCATGGGGATGCTGGTGCAGTGACTATGCAGTAATATACCCGGCCACAGGAATGGAGGCTTTGTTTTCAGAGGAGAGTAGGAGGAAAGGGAGTTAGAGAGAGGAAAGGAGAGGAGGACAACAGGGAGTTACATAAAGGCGAGGAGAAGTGGAGTTAAATAGAGGAAAAGTAGGAGGCAAGGGAGTCAGAGCTAAGGAGTGGAAAAAGACATCAGCTTGTTAGAGATAGGAGAGGGGAGTAAGATATAGGAGAAGGAGGAGAAGGAGTTAGAGAGAATAGGAGAAGGACAACAGGGAGTTAGTGAAACGAAAGGAGTGTGGCATTAGAAGAGAAGTAGGAGGAGTGGGAGTTAGAGAGAGAAGGCCATCAGGGAGTCAGGAAGAGGAGAGGAGGAGGAATGGTGAGATACAGGAGGAGGAGAGGGAGTTAGAGAGGGAGAAGAGTAGCGGGGTTGGAGAGGGAGTTGGAAAAGTTGGATATGAGAGAAAAGGAGGCAGAGACGCAGGAGGAGTCACCTGGAGAGGAGAGGGAGATATCAGGCAGAGGAGAGGATAGGGGAGTATAAGCCCCAGCCTTCAGCCACATCCACCAATTAACTGGAGAGGGCATTAGTGTTAGAAAGGGGAGTTAGCCAGGCTTTGGACAGAGATAGTGAGAACATTGAACTCCCCGACACTCTCCCTGCTTAGCTTCCCAGTCCATTGACGTTTTCATTCTTCCTTCATTCCTCATCCCAAATGGCACACTATTGTGTAAGTGGTTTACTACGTTTTACCAGAGCCCTATGCCAACTGCCTGCAAAGCAGCCACAGAAATCGTAACAATTTTAATAAAGGGAGGAAACATAACCTAATGGATGTTTCATAATAGCATGTTCCAGAAGATGAACGTGTTAATCAAACTGGAGAGCAAGGCACAGAAGCAGCAATTTATTGTAAAGAAAAGAAGACCACTCTGAAATACTGCTGATGTAATCAACTGAAACTGAATTAAATTTCATACAAAAATGAATTGGAAAATGTTGATTTCTGCCCAAATAATCATACCCAGAATACATTACTTTTCATTGGTTAGACATAAATAGTAAGTGGTAGTTCTGCATAGTTGTAGTTACTGTTGGTCTAATCTAAAATGTTTTATACACATTTGAGGACACCAGCTTGAGTAATTGGTAGAAATAAGAAACAATTTATATACATTATTTTCTGTTTATTTTATATAGAAAATATAATAAGAAATCAATAATATTGGAGTGCTTTTTAAATATAGTCATAATGAAAGTTAAATTGACATACATTAAAGCTTCACCTTAGTAATGACCATAGTTAATGATTTATAAATGATCGTATTTAATGATATAAAAGACCATATAAAAGTAAAACATTTGAATAATTTCATTGATGTGACAACAGATACAGATGTGGTTATCTGAGCAAAGCACAGGCAGACTTTCTTCAATTGCCTGCAGAAGTGATTTATTTATACTTGAAATTCAAACTGAGACCACGGTCCCAGGTCAAACCCATATCTGCATCCTATCAGGACCACGTCTGGGCATGTATTTGAGGGCTCCCAGCAAGCGGCTTAGGGCCGAGGCCGGCAGATGCAATTTGGAACCAGGAGCGGCCGCACGACAAGATTAGGACCACCATCACCCATTCCTCACAAACAAAGACCGGGAGGCCAGCACAAAGAAAAAGCAGTCTCCACATAAAAGGGGTTTTTCTTTTGAGTTTGATTTGTCCCTCACATCCTTCACATACCCTACTGGTTACGTTATTAAAACACCCACAAGGGCCCTGAACACATCCACATGCATAAAGTAAAGCTCTCAAAGTTATTAGTAAAAAGTCAATGTGCAGTGGCAAATATTTGAATTGCCTTATGGGCAACAAAACCATGTGGCATAAGGTTACACTACAAGGCATTCCATGAGTGTGGAGTATGGCAGTTGCAAACAGTGTAACCAGAACCCTAAGCTTGCATTATCTCTGGGACTAGCCATTCCTATGTGCTCATGTGATGACTGCTGTGTTTCCAATGAATATCTGAGGCGAGAAAAGGTTGCAGGACAGCCTTATATACAAACATGAAACCAATCATGAAACCAAGTCTGGCCCCTCTGGAAGTCAGGGAGTCCCAGCCAACCGAACCGGATATGTGACGATGATGATGATGATAAAAAGCAGAGCTACAATTTTTTATTGAATCCAGAGGGTCTAACTAAGGCGTGAAGCATTAACACAGCAGAGCGACATAATCTACCCACAAACCTTTCTGTTCTGAAGTGACAGACAGATGATTATTTTTCAAATAAATATACAAATGCTAACTTCTTAACCAGCCCTGCAATGCATTTTAACAGACAGCTTATCACCTAACTAAATTCCAAGGTATTTATAGAAAGTAACACATTTCAATAACAGAATCATCCATGGTAGAAATGTTATGATCATCCAACCACCCAAGCCTACATTTTGGGACCTAGAGAATGACATAAAATGTGTTCTATTCACATTGAACACCAACCTATCATTCACAAGAGAGTTACAGATGTTTTTAATATGCAAAGTCAAGTGTAAAGGACCTAAAATATTACTCTGAGGACCGGTCCTTTCTGAACTCCAAGAAATAAAGTTTTAACCCCAGCGATTACTATCGCCTGACATCTACTGCTAAGATAATTCAGAAACCACAGCAAATGTATACCCAATGAGGTCAGTTTGTTGAGCAAGGTGCTGTAATTAACTGAATTCAATGTGGTTGACAGGTCAATAACTAGATGTATTCGTTTCTCACCAAAGCCATCCCACTGGGACTGCGTCCCTCTATGACCATGAGAAAGTGGTCTTGCTTTGATTTTATAAAACGATTTAGTGTTTGCTCATATTTAGAGCTGGATATCCACATAGCAACATCGCATGCAACCACCATTGTGGAAAATGATAGGCTTCGCTGCATACTGTGCCATGTGCCACGGAAAGCCTCTTGGCTTAGATCCAGAGCAAATGCATTCTTTGCATTGGTAGGCCAGGAAATCTGAACGTGCACTTCCTAGGAAAATGACATCACAGTTTGTATACACTCAATCCTTGCGCCTAACAGGCAGCAATAACTGGGGGCTATGCAATGCTTCAATGAATATGTGGTTCCTGTTTGCCCCACAGACTGCCCTGCACACAGAAACGTCGGTCTAAAAGGTCCTGAACCTACCCAACATCCCCAAACCCAGAGGCTTTTCATCTGAGTGGTTGAGAAAGATCCGGTGAAATGCAGATTGCCATGCTGATGTGTTCATGATGCGTTGGGATAGCATCCAACTGGTAACAGGTTTTGTCTGTGTGCCTTGAGCAAGGCTAAGTAGCCATGGTTAAGAGATTTGGGTAAATTCCCTCAAAAAATCATTTAAAACAAACCAGTCCAAGGTCAGAACAGGATCAGTTCCTATCTCAATTGCCTATCAGCAATGTGGAGATAATACTCACTTTAGTGTATTGCTGCGACCAGTTTCTACCAAGGTTATGTAAGAAACAAATGCAAGCAAGTCTGTTTCTGGCAAGAAGCAATGTGTGAGATAATTACTATTAAACACAATCAAGCCACCAAACATTAGGTTGGGAACTCAGTTTCCATCCAATAACATCTTCAGCCAAGTATGCTGTACTTCCCACATGTTGCTGGCTAGATTCAGTCAATTTACCCTGCCAGCCAGTCAGCCATCAGACACGCAAGCCAGTCAGCAGTCAGTCAAGCAAGTCAGCAAACCAGCCGGTAGGAAAGCAAGTCAGCTTGGCAGACTACTTAGTCAGCCTGGTAGCAAGCATGTAAGCCCGCAATCAGGCCTGCCTGCAAGCAAATCAGCCGGCCAGTCAGGTAAAAATCAAGACATCCAGCATGCCTGCCAGCAACCAAGTCACCCAGTCATCTAGCAATCAGGCAAAGAACCCAGTCTGTTGTTGTTTTGCTTTAGTGAATTCAAGAGACAACATATTGTTTATTGTTGTTGTTGTTGCTGTTGTATCTAAATTAGTCAAACAAATTTTGTTTACATTCCAAGTTCAATGAATACAATGATGAAACGTTCACATTAGAAGAGTAGCATTGAGTTTTCAAGTTAGACCTAGTTCCAGCCTCATAATGCATTTTGATGATATTCATAACACATGTAAACATAATTCATAATTTATCAGTGTCGGGGAGATGATGCTGTTCAGTTCCACCACTGCCTGACTCTTCTAACTAACTCTGCAGTGAAAATCTGATATGTAGATTAATATTATAAAGCCTTGATTAACTAGTATTGATCAGTCAAATTGAATTAGATAAATGTGACAGCGTTCAATAATCTAGAGCATATGTTTTCTTCATGTTTATTTCAGTCAAAACCGGTGCTGCATTCTGTTCCCTCCTGTGTATTTTTACAATTCTATTTTGACATAGGTACTAAAGCTGTGATATTATTGCATTGTTAAATGGCACATTGACAACTCACCTGTAATTGAATGTTGGCCTTGGGTTTTTGCTAGGATGTCTACATAGACACATAACCTCCTCTTAGAAAGGAATTTAGAAAATACATATATGACTTCTTTATTGCATGTGAAAAAAGATGGGGAGAAAGAGATTGACACCATTAAGTGGAAAGAGTACAACGGCAGAGCAAAAACAACAGGGAGATTGACAAGGAAAAGAGTGGTAGGTTGGAAGTGCTGAAGCTGAACCTGTCTACGATCAGTGTTTGCAATGAAATCCGAAGCGTCATGTGTGAGTGTTGCCATAGTGGTGAAGGCAATGGGTCTAACCTCCCTAGGAGCAAGGAAAGTGAAAATGAATCTTTCCACACGTCAGGATGACACAAGCTATTAAATACCCTTTTTCACGATATGACAGTTGCCAGTGAATGTTGCATAGAGGGTTTATACTGCACACCACCTCTGGGAGACAGAATATGGGCCATGGTAAAGAATGAGACAGCATCCCAAATGACCCTATTCCTTTTCCACTTTTGCCCAGAGCCTGTAGGGAATATGGCGCTATCGGTACCGCAAATAGAGAGATGAAAGATAGGTAAAGAATTAATTTATAGAGAGTGATGTTGCTAGCTTGTAAAAATGAATACAGCTACATAGAATGTATCTCACGAGGGCCAAGGCTATTCCAGAAAATGTGTCTAGCTTTGCTGTTTTTGGGACGGTAACGGTTTACATTTTAGCTGTATCAAGAGAAAATAAATTACATGCAAAACATCTGAAGACATTTCTTAGAATCTGATTATACAGTACTTTTAGATGTTATGTTGGAATTCTGTAAAATCAAAATAAGCAAGTGGATAAACAAAACATAAAGAAATTATGCAATTAAGAATTCTCATCATGATCATAACAACTTTTCTGTTTTTGTTTCAATTTAATCTAAACAAGTTCTCTTCATCTCTCTTTCTCACTTTCTCTCTCTCACTATGTACATCAACCTAAGTTGTGCAGCCAGGCAGAAAAAAAGCAATAAGTCCGAAGTTATACAGGGGAATATAAAAACAGCAGTTAATTCCCAATCCCCCGAGATAGAACAAGAACACAACGTGCAATTTATTTTTTTCCATGATGTCAATTGAATGTTAAGGATTTGGAAAAATAACGGACATATGCTTTCCCCGTGGAGCACTTCCTTTGGGATGCTTTGGGGATAATTGCCTTGTGAATCTGAAGATGCTCTCTGGGCCAGCTGGAACTGCCTGCTGGGAATCAGAGTTCCAGACCTACACAAACAAAAGCTGTGCCTAATTGAACTACACAAAACTATTATATTTAATCCCAATAGGAAATACCACAGAAAGGCTGCTATATCATCTTCAATCATGAAGTTAGCAGGAGTTAATGTGAGATGAAACTATTTCTGAATCCCAAATGGTACCCTATTGGATATATTGCCTGGTGCAAAACAGTGCCCTACATCGTAAATGTAAAGCCAAATCTGATGCAGCCAGAGTGACTGTGAACATCGTTTTTAACTGATCAAGAACGTCTAAATGTTGAACCTTGAAACGATTTTCACGTTTCTTTCATGCGTGCCTCATTTGCATTGTCGTTATAGTCACTGTGGTGAACGTAAGCACCAGGGACAGGCGTATAGTTCCTCTCCCCTCTAAGCCGACCCCCCCTCTTCTCAGTTCTGTTGTGTGATGGAAGAAAGCAGGGAGAGTCTAATTGGGATGACAGTGTATTAGCCTCCAGCATCTGCTACCTCATCATCTCATAGGGGATCTACACATGGCATCCCTGCGCCAGGCTGTTCACACTAACATTAATTACAGGTACAGTACCGACCAACTGACTGACCAAACATGGGTCTAAACGGTATTTGACATCTTCCAGAATACTTACAGGGCATTGATGTTACTGACATAGCGAGCCACTAAGTTAGGACTGGTGACAGACTTGACAAGCCAGCTTCTTTACCACTTCTGAGAACTAGATCGCTGAGCCTATTTCATAAGTAGGACTTGGTCCTAATTATCTCTGTGTATTTACCCTGCCATAAATGCCTACATGTATGGTTAATCTACCTAGAATTTCTAGACAAACTGCTGGAGGCAAGGCTTTCTTCTATAGAGACCATAATTATGGTTTAAGAAGCCAATTCATGTAAAAGACGCAGACTCACTTTCAACCTTTACGTCTTCATTGAAGACTCATCCCTTCAGTTGGGTTTGTGATGAATAAGTACCGTCTGGCCTAGAGGTGTGAAGGTTAATGAAACGCCACTGGATTCTGGAAAAGCACTGGATTTGGAAAGGCACTGGATTCGGAAAGGCACTGCATTTGGAAAGGCGTTGGTTTTGTCTGGCCGGGCTCTCCCCTGGGATATCCTCTCTCCAATGCTAATAGGAGAGTTTATTTACTGTCTCTAACACCACTTGCCGTCCTTAGCACTTGTGCAATTTAAGTGAACTCTGTGGGCTATGATCAGCCTTGCCTCAGGATGGTTTGTGGTTGGTTTGTGTCCCTAAGGTGGTCTTGTGCTTGTCAAAGTGTGTGGTGTTATTTCCTGCCTGCTTGGCCCTGTCCAGGGTTATATTCGGACAGGACCACAGCGTTTACGGACAATCCCTCACTACCTAGTTTTACACTGCAACAGTTAGTGCCGCGGGACTAGGGTCAGTCTGGATAGAGGGATCATTTTAGATCTGGGGAATGTGCCCTCTAATTTATCTGCTGTCTTGTAGAATCTGAGGAGGACCTTGGTCCTTTGACCCCCTGTCGATGCAAGTCTTAGCTGTCCATGTCCAAAGTTAACCTGGTTGTGTTGCAGATCAAGCTTCTGCCTGACAAATTCTGCTGCCAGTGTCCATAGCCCACCGGGTCATCCCTCTACCTGTCCACCTGGTTTTGGCACTGATGTTCCTGTGAACGTGCTAACATGTTGATGTGGCCCAAAAAGACAATGTACTCTTCTAAGCTTCACCCAGCATGGCCAGAAGAGGATTGGCCATCCCTGAGAGTCTGGCCCCTCTCTAAGTTTCCTCCTAGGTTCCCACCCTGTGAGGGACTGTAGCCCACCCATTGTGCATCAATTTCTTGTTGTTGCTTGGTCTGTGCGATTTTAGGTTGGGTATCTTTACAAACACTTTGTGACAAATGCTGATGAAAAAAGAGCTTCATGAAATGAATGTGATTGATATCCGGCTGCCTTAACTTCCCTTAGTAAGCTTAGCTAATAAATTAGCAGGCTAAAGTTGAACAATTAGGCTTTTGTCAAATCGTCAAACTTCAGAAATAATGATAATGGATGTATACAACACTTGTAAAAGCTAGATTTGAAAGAGCATGACTAAGACATGCTTACAAAATACACAGTATCAACAAATATTGTATTATATAAATGTTTAAAAAAAAAAATGTTTAGTTATTTTTGACTCTGTTAAGCAATGGACCTAATGATTCTGAAAATGCAAAGGCTTTCACAATTCAAAGCCTTTCAAGGCATAATGCCTAACTGACAAAAGTATTATATGATTATTTGCATTCTTCATGGGGCCATTTGGTTTGGCACAGTCTCCTGTGCATTAACACAGCTAACCCATAAAAGGTCCCAGCAACCCTGAACTGAAGGGAAGCATCACAAAAAATATAACAGCATTTTACATCTCCAGTGTTATCTCAAGGTGGTTTAAGTATTATACATGCTTCATTCTTGTTTTATATGTTTTATAAATAAATAGAAATAACCAGGGAAATTGGTTTGATATAATACTTGTTTTGGACGTTTGGGTTGGTATTTTGTTCATGTGTGTGTATCCCCCTGGCACCACCACCTCACTGCCCTCTCATGCAGGTACTGCACAGTTCAAAAGGGATGCTTTCTGATGTTGTTGCTATACAGGCACAGCGGATGTCAGTCTGTCAAGTGTTTACTACCCAACTGGTCCCTATTATCATCGCCTCCATCTTCATTTCGGCCTCTTAGAAAGTGACCCCTGATGTGCACAGCAAAACCCCCCACAACAGTCACGACTCTACTTACACCCCTCCCAGTCGGAGGCGAGGGGTTAGGGCACAGCCCTTGATTGAGTACGAGTTTCACTTCAATGATTAAACGCACAAATTGACACTCAACGCTTGATGTACGATCTGTCGCGCTCCATCGTGATAAATCTTGCGTTTTATTATGGCATGATGGAATGGCTGTTCCTAATGGGAGAAGGTCAGAGAGGAACTCGGATGAGCTGAATGGGCGTTTTTTTGTCCCAACTGACACAATATTCCCTATATAATGCATTCCTTTTGACCGAAAGTCAAGTCTGTATTTCCATTTGGTGCCATTTGGGACATAGAGCTAGCAATAATAACAATAGAAGGTCAGAGAGAGTCCTCTGAATGTAGAATGGTGTAGTATTAATACACTGTAATTGTACTGTGTCCAGCCTTTCGGACATTTCAGGAGAAAGATCACGGGCCAAGAGAAAGGTGATCTAGACTGAAGTGAAACCATAACCTGAGAAATTGTCATATTGCAATTCTTAAAAGGTCAGAGAGGAATAATGCATACTGGTGAATGATGTTATATACTTATACAAAAATGTGCAATCGAGAACCTGAGATATCTCATTGAAGATCTCTTGGAGAAACACTTTTTGAGTCCAGGCAGAAGTTTTGGTTTTAGATACAACCATAGGTTTCAAATAAAATCCTTTCCACAGACGTTTGTTAATGAAGTGTTAAGTTGAAACCTAACTAAGTTTTACCCAGAACCAAAAAGGGTTCTCCTATGGAAACAGGCTCTTCAGAGTGCAGTTTTATGCAGCCAAGTGGTTGTGGTAGTAATTTACAGTCTAACCCTTCATCTACTTTTGAACAGGGAGAAAGGTCACCCAGCCTCAAGGCAAAACAAACATATTTTATTGCTGACTGTACAGCCCACACTGACCCTCCTGAAGCAGACACCAGGCTCTCTTATGCCTTGTTGTCCTTCTCCAAAGGACTTCTGTTGACTGGAAGTAAGTGTGTGAAACCAAGCGTCCACTAACCCTACTGCCTTGCAGCTCCCAACAACAGTTATTTCAAGTCGGAGACAAAAAAGTATATACATAACTCCCATACGAACAAGTGATTGCAACTGGGGAATCTCCAGAAACGCAGCTCTTCTTAGCTCAGTCAAAATGTCATTCTTTGGAGTGGTGAGTGCTTCGCTTCAGTACATTGATCTTAACTAGGGGTTAAATCCGTTAGCTTAGCAAAACGCTGGGTGGACTTACCTGGGTTGGATTCATGAAGCGCGTTCTAAAATGCACCCTATTCTCTATGTTTGCAAAGTAGTGTCCCTGTGGGCTTTGGCATAAAGCAGTGCACTGCGCAGGGGACAGGCTCCCATTTGGTATGCAGTCTGCTAAGTCCAGCGGAGATAAGAGGGCAGCTTTAAGTCAGTGATCTCTGGTGGACAGATTGACTGGAGACTCTTTATCTCTCTTCACCTCATAGCCCACAGTCACTACTACGCTACTCATGTATCCGTCTCAAGTGCCACCTTACCGACTACATAATGCCCACTCAAAGGGTGCTGTTAGTGTGGGGAGTCTGTTGTCATTCGAGACACTGCTGCATCCTGCAAAGCAACAGGTGCATTCATATGGCCCATGGGCCCTAGTCAAAACGGCCTGCGCTGCGAAGACAACAGAGTGCTATTCAGAACTAGCCTCTGTATGGGAGAGGCTAGACTCTGCTTCCTTTGAAAACCAACCTAAACTGGACCATCATCCAGCCGCTCCTTTTTCTGTCAACAACATATAGTTGGAACCACTTTGAAATGTGAACCATTGTATTAGGTTTAAAAAAACTACTTATCTTTTGAAGCTCTTGTCTGGCTTCACTGGATTACTTAAACTCCACCCCACTCAACTGTAATATAGAATGACTGTAACCTCCTGTTAGTGCTATCTACCTGTTTGACAAATAGGCTGGAGAAATTATCTGAAGAAATTGACCAGAGAAATTGCATCACACTCGCCCTCTCACACAGATTGGACAGTCTTTTCTCTCCCTTCCTGTCTCTCCCCTATCTCCCTCCTTAACGCATCATCCACCTAGCTCCCTCGTTGGGTTGTTCATCGAGCCAACAAAATGAAATCTCAAACTAAAAACTCCTAGTTCCCAGCCTCAGCCTTCTTGCCATGTCCTTTGATCCGTGTATGTTATTTTAAATGGAAGAGAGATATCTAACAATTCCCCTAGCTGGAAGTGAACAGGGACATCTGTCCGCTCCTGACTGAGGTCTCTTTTATCTTCCTGGGAGGATACCTGAGGGACCCCTCACAGGAAGGCACTGACGCTTCAGAGGACGCCCACATCCCTGGGGCATTACTGAGACCACAACCAGCCCAACATCCAGGGTATGGTCATTACTTTGACCAGCACCCGTAGGGAGTGGACACTATGTAGGGGAAAGGACACAACTGATTTGGGACACAACTGTTAAGTAGTGCATGTCACCTTGGGAAAGAAGAAATTAAAGTGTCCTTTGTGGAATGTTTTACTGGTGGAATCACAGTGGATCACGATAAAGCTGGATATGATAATGATTATTGCCGATTTGTACAGATCTATGGTCTACTGGTAACACTACCAGCTGTGTATGCGTTGCCACGCTGGTGTCCAGGGTTCAATACCCGTCTCTACCCTTCATCACTAAGACTTCTCTTCATCAGCCTCCCACAGTAAATCAAAGCAAACTACTTTCCTATAATAATAATAATCTTCACATAAACATAGAAGACACCGTTAGGGGTTGGAAATGAAATGAAACACCTGAATAAACGCAGATGCTTTCATACAGGTTTACTGCATGATGCCAATTAACATCCATGCTCTGTTGCATGTAAAATAAATCAGAGCAGGCCCAGTTGATCAAGATGACAAGCTGTCAGGATCTAAATGACTTTGAAAAAGAGTTCATTGGGGCCTTGATGACAGTGACTTCAGTCACAACGACTGCTCTACTGGCAAGTGCTTCAATTGGAACAGTCGCAAAAGTTACACCTGTGTTCAGATCTTCGGGAAAGACAACAGTAAATAGGTTTCTGAAGTTGTGTTCCAAAGTGCTGTGGGAGGCATTTTTACTATGTTGTGGGGGGCATTTTTGTTATGTTGTG